>AWOL01S0008810.1:128988-150250 GCA_000715115.1 Nicotiana otophora
TACATACATACAACAGTACCAACTAAGTGGGAGAAGTGCCAATAACAATAAAAAGAATAAAGTAGAGGCACACAGGAAGCAACAACGACTACAAGTCACATAGAAAACATAGGTGCACAATAACATCTCAAGATAAAGGCATGAATGTATACACAACAAACGATATTACAATATAATGTATGTCTCTCGTTCTCTCCTGCACGAAAACACCCTTCGTGCCATGAGTATATGATAATATAAAAATAATTGCACGGCATCATCCTTCATGCTTTTACTCTCATCCTCACCTGATAATATAAATGAAACGGCACGGCATCACCCTTCGTGCTATACACTCTCAATGGCACGACATCACCCTTCGTGCTTTACACTCTCCCTCACATGATAATATAATTCAAATGGAACGGCATCACCCTTCGTGCTTTACACTCTTCCTCACCAAGTACATGTATATCATTAACAAGCAAGGTAGGAAGCATAAATAACGTCAAGGAGACTGTTTAATCCACAACACAATACAACAATTCATATCACAATTTGCCACTGACCACAATCCAATTCCAAATATGTAGCAGAATCAATACATTTCTCAATAAATAGCCCAAAGCCCCACACAACGTATATAAAACCTCAAAACACTCAACAGAGGTGAAAAATACTCAGTATAGGGCAACACCTTACTTAATCCACATTCTTGATAATTATATTAACTCCTCAATTTAAACTTATTTAATAAACATTTGCAGATAAGGATTCCATCATGAATTTAGTTCCAAGAAACATATCAAATCAACAAACACACAGAATTCACATAAAATCCAAATAATAATAACACCAAATTATTATATAAAATACAAACTTGACAAATAAGGAATGCATCATGATAATTCAAGGATTTACTAGTGCCAACAATTATCCAATTTAATACATCTAAAACTTTAAACCAATAAAATTTGCATATATAAGCCTGATTATGTACTCGTCACCTCGCGTACACGGCTTCCAACCACACAATTTCCATATAAGGCTCAATGCCTAAGGGGTAATTCCCCCACTCGAGGTTAGGCAAGATACTTACCTTTTTAAAGTTATGCCGATATTCCAAAATTGCCTTCTTGCTTGAATTGACCTCCGGGCCATTCAAATCTATCCAGATACATTGTATAACTTCATTAAAATTCATCAGAAATAATTCCGGATAATAATACACCGACTTAAAATTTTATTCCAAAAAGTCAACAAAAGTCAACGCGGGGCCCGCCTCTCGGAACCCGACATAATTTTCATAAAATCCGAACACCCATTCCGATACGAGTTCAACCATATCAATTTTATCAAATTCTGATACCATTTCGTCCCTCAAATCGTGATTTTGCATAAAGGTAGAATCATGGAAATAAATAGATTCTAGGTGAAGAACACTTACCCAATCGATTTGCGTGAAAAACCCATAAGGAATCGCTCAAAACCGAGCTCTAGAAGTCAAAATGTGATAAGAATGGCCTAACCCTCGATTTGGAAAACTTATAATCTGCTCAGGTCTGAAAGCATCGCAAATGGGGAGAAAGGCTTGCGTTTGCGAAGAAGGAAGGTAAGGCTGTCCAGAAAAACCCTTCGGGAACGCGAGGGAATGAGTGTGAACGCGAAGAACAAGGGATGGAACCTACACGAATGCGAGACGTTGAACGTGAACTCGAAGAAGAAATACGAGGCTGCCATGAAGAGCTTCGCGAACGCGAGTGGCTAATCGCGAACGCGATGGAGGAAAAAAGAAAAACTTCACGAACGCGAGAGGTTGAATGCGAACGCGAAAAAGCAATATGGGGTGGTCAGCGATAACACTTTGCGAATGGGAGATACTCTTCGCGTTCGTGAAGAAGAACACCAGAAGACAGAACAACAGTTCAAAATAAAAGGGAAATGACCCGTAGCCCATCTGAAACTCACCCGAAGCCCCCGGGACCCCGTCCAAACATACCAACAAGTTTCATAACCTAACACGGACTTGCTCGATTTCTCAAATCACATCAAAGAATGTCGAAACTACCAACCGCACCATGAATCGAACTCATGAACTTCCAAAACTTCAAACTTTGAAAACTCGTGCCGAAACCGATCAAACCAATCCGAAATGATGTCAAATTTTGCAGGCAAGTCCCAAATAAAATAACGGAGTTGTTCCAACTCTCGGAATCATATTTCGACCCCGATATCAAAAAGTCTACTTCCGGTCCAAAACTCCAAAAACTAACTTTTGCCATTTCAAGCTTAAATCAGCTACATACCTCAAATTCACAGTCCGAATATGCTCCTAAGCCCAAAATTATCCAACGGAGCTAACGGAATCGACGGAACTCCATTCCGGAGTCGTCTTCACACAATTAAGATTACGATCAAAATCCTAAGACTTAAGCTTCCGTTTTAGGGACTAAGTGTCCCAAATCACTCTGAATCATCTGGTAACTGAATTCAATTACGCACGCAAGTCAATACACATAATAAGAAGCTTCTCAGGGCCTTATGCCTCCAGACGGGGCTTAAATTCTTAAAACGACAAGTCGGGTCGTTACATTGCTAGAGATCATGAATGAACAATTGAGTGCTGCTAAATATGACTTTATCAAAATGGTTATTATACATATATCTAAAAAAACTCATGTATATATTTTGTGTCAATTGCTTTTGTCCGCCTTTATGTCGTTAAAAATAATTTTTTAATATCAATATGGAAGAGCCCTATGAACTTGTGATTCTTGTGGTGACATTATATATATTGGAAGACCAAAGTATATTGTATTTTGGTGTTAGTGCTTTATGTTCTAAAAATAATCTTTGCTTATCTCTTGATCATTTGGGTGAATGTTGAATAATGACTAATTTTTCTTCATATAACTATGAGTTATTTATTTGAGATCAAACTTTATTGGAAATAATAATTATTTTGTGGGGGGCACACTAAGCCATCATATATTTTCAATGTGGAAGAGGATTCGATAGACATGATAATCCTGCAAAGTCAAAACTAAATTTGACTAAGCGGATGATATAATTGTTGTGGTCATTTCTCGAGCGAATCTTATGGCTAATGCAAGAGATTGGGTGTTAGACTCTTGTGCTACTAAGCGTATTTGTTCTAACAAAGTTAAATTTGTGTCCTACACCCAAGTTAAAGAACAAGAAGAATGGTTTATTTATTTTGGTAATACTTCTTATAAATTATGAAAACTATTATCCCCATACCTTAAAAGTTTGGAAAATGTGGGGGTCACGGTATTTTACTTTTGGTTTCTTAAATAGTTGGGTAAAACAATTGTTGAATTATAACCCGTTTCCTATTTAAAATATTTCCGTAGAAGTTAAAGTTGCTTCTATGTTAAAAAACAATTACTTTGGTATTTGAATATGAAAGATACCAAAAGAAAATAAATTTTATTATGTGTTGAATATTTTAAAAGGCACTTGAGATACATTTATGCCTTACTTGAGAAGTACTATGAGTTAGTATTCTAGTAATGATCCGACCGGTTGTTTTGAGCATTTGCACTTCGCTCGGTAATTTGAGGGCACGAATGCCTCCACATGATGTATTATGACTTGTGTGAATCGTCGGTTTCAGTTTTCAGGTTATTTAAAATCGATTTGGAAGAATGAACTTCATGATTGAAGCTTTAAGTTGGAAGAGTTGACCAAGTATGACTTTTTAGTATTTGACCTCGGATTAAAGTTTTGATGATTCCGTTAGGTACGGATGGTGATTTTGGACTCGAGCGTATGCCCGTATTTGCATTTAGATATTTCTAGAAGGATTCAGGACTAATTGGCAAAAATTAGAAAATTAAAAGTTTGAAAAGTTAATAAGTTTGACCGGAAGTCGACTTTTAGGATGTCGGATTCGGATTGTGGTTCCGAGGATTTGAAACAGCTTCGATATTACATTTGGAACTTGTATGCAAAATTTAAGTTCATTCCAGGTTGATTTGATATGTTTCGGCGCGAGTTTTGGAAGGTGAAAGTTTAAAGTTCATTGATTTTGATTTGAGGTGCGATTTGCCTTTTTGATGTTGTTATGTGTGATTTGAGGCCTCGAGTAGATCAGTGTTACGATACGATACTTGTTGGAATATTCGTACGTGGTCCCGAGGGGCTCGGGCGTATTTTGGATCAATTTCGGACCATTTCTCCTTCATATCACATTGTTGGTTTCTGCTGAAGTCTGGTGCACTACAGGTTCTTCGCGATCGCGGACTTAGAGGTGCGATCGTGTAAGGGAAAATTTGAGCAGAGTATTTCTTCTTCTTCGCATTCGCGAATCCTCAGACGCGTTCGCGTAGGCTGCTACTGTTTGTGCATTGCATTCGCGCAAGAACTCCCGTGTTCACATAGTGGTTTGGAGTGAGCTAGGCAGTGGCTACTTTTTCTTCACGTTCGCATTGTATTTGTTGCGATTGCATAACTCAGATGAAGGTAACCATCGCGTTTGCATGGGCTATTGCGTGATCGCATAAGGTATTTTGTGAGGATGCTGAGTTTGTTCTTCGCGATCGCAAAGAATGTCTCGCGATCACGTAAGGTATTCCTGTCTAGTGAATATAAATTACTCTATTTCGGGGGTTTCAACTATTTTTGCATATTTGGAGCTATGGAGCTCGGATTGAGGTAATTCTTGAAGAACATTTCACCATGTGGATTGAGGTAAGTGTTCTCTACTCATTTTTGATTTTATATCATGAATCTATCTTCGTTTTTAGAATTTGATCGAGAGTTTCAAAAGAGAAATTGTGGTTTTTTGTCTAAACTTTACTAAAGAGAAATTTTGAGTTTTGAACATCGAACCGGAGTCGGATTTGAGTAAAATTAGTATGGTTGGATTCGTAATTGAATAGATTATTGAATTTTATGAGTTTTCTCGGGTTCCGAGGTGTGGGACCCGGGTTTGACTTTTTGGTTGACTTTGAATTAATATGTAAAGATTCGACCTTTATCGATTGGGTTTGATTCCTACGACATTATTTGATGATTTTGAGTTGCTTTTGGCTAGTTTTGAGATGTTCGAAGGATGATTTGAGAGGGATGACACTTCTAGTGTATCGATTTGGCTTGTTTGAGGTAAGTGTCTTGCCTAACTTTGTTGAGGAAATTTTTCCTACTAATTACCATTATTTGCTACATGCGGTGTGATACATATATGAGGTGACGAGCGTATATGTATGTGCCAGAGTTAATCATGCTAGGGGGTAAATTATACTATAAATTGCGCCTTGTAGAATTACATGACCTTCTTGCTTCATGTCTTACTTGACTTCTAGATTACTAAGAGTATGGAATTAAATGTTAGGAACCAAGATTTAGTTTATTATAACTTGATTAATATTTGACGGAAGTTTGAGAAATATTGATGTGTCTAATTCGGTCTTCATTATGCTTAATTACTAATACATTGCTACGACCGTTATTCTTGACCTAATAGATTCTATACGTGAGTTGTAGATCATTTTTTTAGATTGATGAAACACTTGGACAATAAGGTTCTTGAGGTTTTATTGAACTATTATTGGCTTGAAAGTTGCGATTGAGGTTCATTTGGAACATTCGTTTAACCACTCTCCTTAATGTTATTTATGCTTCCTACCTTGCTTGTTATTGATATACATATGCTTGGTGAGGAAGTGTGTAAAGCACGAAGGGTGATGCTGTGCCATTGCATATATATTATCATGTGAGGGAGAGTGTAAAGCACGAAGGGTGATGCTGTGCCATGTCATATATTTTATCACGTGAAGCAAAGTGTAAAGCACGAAGGGTGATGTCGTGCCATTTCATTTGAGAGTAAAAGCACGAAGAGTGATGCCGTGCCATTTCATTTACATTATCATTAGAGAATGAGAGTAAAAGCACGAAGCTTGATGTCGTGATATTTTATTTATATTACCATATTTTTATATTATCATAAGTTCATGGCACGAAGGGTGTTTCCGTGCAGGCGAGGATGAGGGACATGCCTTATGTTGTAATATCTTTTCCTTGTGTGTACATTCATGCCCTTACCTGGAGTTATTACTGTTGCACACATATTATCTACGTGACCTGCTGTTATATCCATATCCATGTCGTTTCTATATTATTACACTTTAGTATAAACCTTCTACCGTGTTAGTCATTCATGCATCTATTTGTTAGCTTATAAAGATCACGCTTTCCCTTCTTATTTGTTATATCTGCATCTATGCCTTCTACCATGCTAGTTAGGTGAAACTATGTTCTTGTTTCCTAATTGATATCATCATTCTTATGCCTCCTACCTAATCTATTACTATTGTCCATCTGTACTGCCTTGTTCATCATTGCTACCTGTGTATTTCCACTTGTCATTACCGTTATCAACATTTTTTTCACCTAATTGGTACTGATATATGTATAGTTAGTGAGGATGAGATAAATGCATGAAGGGTGTTTCCGTGCCATTTGATTTGTTGGTTATCGCTCTAAGGAGAGGATTGATCGTTATATTGAGGAATATTAATCAAGGTTCTTCTAGAAATCATCTACTGCTTTGCATATTTATTTCTTGTACTCTATTCTGTTATGTTCTAGTATTGTTCTATTGCTAGTCTTCTGCACAGGTTATATCAGTGAGTATCTTTTAACTAAAAAGCCCCGTCACTACTTCACCGAGGTTAGACAAGATACTTATTGAGTACATGGGGTCGGTTGTACTCATACTACACTTTTGCACCTTGCGTGTAGATTTTGGAGCGGAGCTGCGATGGATGTCGGGGGCTGACTCTGAAGATGTTCGTGCCTTCCGTATGTGGCTACCACTTGTACCTAGGTAGTTCTAGAGTTGAATTTTATTTATGTACATTTCAAACAGAAGTTGTATTTATTTCATATCCGTTTTTGCAATAATCCAGTCTTAGTAGCTCATGTCTTGTACTACCAATCCTTGGAATATTGTCTGAAAATCCAAATATATCATTTGTTTACCACCTTTATTTTATTAGAATTGTATTAACTGTTAATTGGCTAACCTAACGGGTCGAGTTAGGTGCCATCAAGACTAGTGGATTTTTGGTCGTGACAAGTTGGTATCAGGGCACTAGGTTCGTTGGTTCGACGAGTCATGAGCAAGTGTCTAGTAGAGTCTTGCGGATCGGTATGATGACGTCTATACCTATCTTCGAGAGTCTACATGGTATTTAGGAAAATTTCCCTTTCTTCTTTCCTTATCTTGCGGCCTTGTTTCAGTTTGAAACGTACGATTTTGATTCTTTCTATTCGTTCATATATGATGTGGCGTACTCAGTATTCGCTATGTGCCGACGATCTGTGATGCTACAGATGAATTACGAAGGGCTATGGATGCTTGATTATCACCGCGATGTGCTGTCTAGTCTCGGGAGCAGATGCAATGTTAAATCTTCCAGTCATTTATTTGTGGTACGAGGCGAGTTCTTATATTTTGTTGGTAAGCACATACTTGGGAGGACTGGCTGGTGGCCTAGCTGTTGTGATTAAGGTGGGTTCATGGTAAGGTGTCGATTTGAGTACAACCGATGGGCCATCTTCAGCGTGATGAGTTTGGATCATGTGTTTCGTATGAGGTTTCCATTCGGTGGAATGCATATTTGATCATTTCAGAGCATTTGTGGAAGTTTTCTTAACTATTGTAAAGGATGGGTCAGCGCTTGGTAGAGTCTTCGGATTGTTCTATGACCAGTATTGCATGAGTTTTATTCAGCTAAATAGCAGTGCGGAATCGAGGGAGCTATGAAGATATGGTACTTTATATTACCGATGATGTGTTCTATGGCTTCGGGCTAAGTGGGAGAGTCTGCTAATAACGATCGAATTGTAAGATCATGCATTGTATCAGTTTTCGGGCCGAGGAATTTCTTGGTTATTTCTTCGAATAGTCATGTGCTGGTGAAGCACGGGTTGCTCGATGCGTATTAGCTGTGTATTGAAGATGAGAATAAGGCGAGTGGTTATAGAGAAGGTTCTGAGGAGTTCCAGGTCTTATGTAGCTTTTAAGGACTTCTGAATTTGTGTACGGGTAGGGTTGAGATCGGTAGCGAATGGTGATCGGATATGCAGTAGTTCTATGTCAAGAATGAATCTACATGGCAATATTGGAGAGATGCAAGAAACGGCTTCGGATTCGCAGAAGGTTCCTTCAGAGCGAGCATATCAGATTGAGTTACTTTCGGGTTGGCAGTCTGTGTGACTCAGTTGAGTTAGAGGCGATCGATTCTGATGAATCGATTATGTGTTAATGAGTTCCGAAGAATTCATCATGGTTATGACCACGGTCGGAGTTGGTGTTTGCTACAGGTATAGAAACTATATTGTGTGTGGTGCTGATCTCCTGGATTGAGTTAAATGAAAGGTTCGCGGTTGATGAGATGTTCAATTTGCTCATGGTTCAGAGTTGATTATGGAATTTTTGTAGTGTCACGAGTTATCATGTTAGAGGAGATGCGCCGTGTGGGGTTGAAAGGTTGCATGTACAAGGTTGTTGTTTAATTTTGGAGGGAAAGATATGAGTTCTTGAGGACACGAACAATTTTGGGTGTTTAAGATTATGCTGGCACTATTTGTTTCGCCGGAGGAGAGTTCACCTATTGGAAGGTGCATTGTGTTTTGACTCGTGGGTATTTTCTATAAGATGATGGAGTATGAGTGACGTATCAGCCATTTGAGTAGCGGTGTTGAGATCGGATATGAAGATTCTGGTATTCGTAAGGTTCAGAGACTGGATGTTCTCGTTAATAGACTATTCCTTGATTGCAAGTTGTGAAGAAATATTGAGGATTGGATGATTGATGGTGGGTATTATGGAAAGGTTGCTATGGACTTTTGGAAGGTTAATTACCTATTTGGGGATGATCAGAATTTGGTTTGGGGATAATTTTTAGCCTAATGAGAATGTATATTCTGTATCAGATCAGATTTTCTTGCTCTTGAGCAGTTATTACCACATGTATATCATCGGGAGAAATGGATGTTATTCGCGCCTTGGTCTATATTAGGTGTTTCTCTTTTATGCTATGACGGGTGGTGAAGGTTACCTGATTTTTCGCATGCATACTGTAATTCTATTGTGTCCTTATGGCGTTATGGACGAGATGGCCCTCGTGATATTGGTTTACTCATGGAATCGTAGTTGTGCTTGTCTTTATCAGTATTGTTACGCCTAATCATCTTCCCGCAATTATATTTTATGCACTCTATCGTGCTCGATCTTGACGCACATGTGATCAGTGAGCCCGAGCATTTTGGCTCGATGGGTACCCATATGTGGATTGTGATTGGATCGGGTTGCGCGCCGCAATGATGATGTGATGAGATGTAAATCCTTATGCTTATTTTGTGTATTTTGCTTTCACCTTGTTGAAAATAGTTCATAGGAAAATGTTAAAATTACCCTGCCTGCTTAACTTGCTTAGTAGCCTTCTTATTTAACTTTCTTACTATTATTTGTCATGTCTAAATCATTACTTGTTTGGTGTACGGAACTATGTTGTGTGGGGTTTCATATGACTTTTGGTGTGACTTGTCGGTTGGGATGCTTGTATTGGCAGAGATGAGATTTCTAGATCTGAGATATGCACTATCGTATTGGGATAAGGAATGTTTGGGATAACGATACCATATTTCCGCTCAGAATTGGGCAATGGTCCTTGTAGGACGAGTGAGCTTCTTGACTTGTTAATTTGATAAGTGATTATGAGGTTCTGCATGTTTATTTCATCACCGACAGTGTACAAAGTTTTTGTACGAGGTTTTATTTGATATGAGGTTTATTATCGGTATCAAATTTGTCTTTTGGGCAGCTATTGTGATCGAAAATTATTGCTACGAGTATGCAGGTTATGTGGAATACCATGTGATTATATCTTGGGTTATGGTTATGACTTGATACAGCTTGTTCAGACTTTCACAGTGTGTATATGCAAGATTCGAGCCTTGTAAGGAATTCCGGATGTTGGAAATTTGGGTTCTAAGGCTTATGACCTAAGGTTGAAGTAAGAATCTCCAGTTATATTATGTCGGCATGCTTATATGGAGCGGGGTGACGTGGGATCACCCTCGGGTATGTGTATGGTAAGGTTACACCGTGGTTGGGTGGCCTTGGAACGACTCTTGGCACGTTCGAAAACGAACGCATGTTTAAGTGGGGGAGAATGTAATGACCCGACCGGTCATTTTGAGCATTTTTATTTTGCTCGGTAGTCTGAGGGCACGAGTGTCTCCACATGATGTATTATGACTTGTGTGAATCGTCGGTTTTGGTTTACAGGTTATTCGGAATCGATTTGGAAGAATGAACTTCAAGATTGAAGCTTTAAGTTGGAAGAATTGACCAAGTATGACTTTTTAGCATTTGATCTCGGATTGGAGTTTTGATGATTCCGTTAGGTCTGGATGGTGATTTTGGACTCGGGCGTATGCCCGGATTTGCTAGATATTTCTAGAAGGATTTGGGACTAATTGGCAAAAATTAAAAAAATAAAGGTTTGGAAAGTTCATAAATTTGACCAGAAGTTGACTTTGAGGATATCGGATTTGGATTGTGGTTCTGGGAATTTGAAATAGCTTCGATATGTCATTTGGGACTTGTGTGCAAAAGTTGAGTTCATTCCGGGTTGATTCGATATGTTTTGGCGTGAGTTTTGGAAGTTGAAAGTTCATTGATTTTGATTTGAGGCGCGATTCGTCCTTTCGATGTTGTTGTGTGTGATTTGAGGCCTCGAGTAGGTCCGTGTTATAATACGAGACTTGTTGGAATGTTCGGACGTGATCCCGAGGGGCTCGGGCGTGTTTCGGATCGATTTTGGACCATTCCTCCTTCATATCGCATTGTTGGTTTCTTTTGAAGTCTGGTGCACTAAAGGTTCTTCGCGATCGCGGACTTAGAGGTGCAATCATGTAAGGGAAAAGTTGATCAGAGTATTTCTTCTTCTTTGCATTTATGAATCCTCAGACACCTTCACGTAGGATGTTGCTGCTTGTGCATCGCGTTCGCGCAAGAACTCCCGTGTTCGCGTAGTGGTTTGGACTGAGTTGGGCACTGGCTGCTTCTTCTTCGCGTTCGCATTGTATTTGTTGCGATTGCATAACTCAGATGAAGGTAACCATCGCGTTTGCATGGGCTATTGTGCGATCGCGTAAGATATTTTGTGAGGCTGATGAGTTTGTTCTTCGCGATCACAAAGAATGTCCCGCGATCGCGTAAGATATTCCTGTCTATTGAATATAAAGTACTCTATTTCGGGGGTTTCGACCATTTTGGCATATTTGGAGCTATGGAGTTCAGATTGAGGCGATTCTTAAAGCAATTTTTGCCATGTGGATTGGGGTAAGTGTTCTCTACTCATTTTTTGTTTTATATCATTAATCTTTCTTTGTTTTTGGCATTTGATCGAGAGTTTCAAAATAGAAATTGGTGATTTTTGTCTAAACTTTCCTAAACTGAAATTTTGAGTTTTGAACATCGAACCGGAATCGGATTTGAGTGAAATTAGTATGGTTGGACTCGTAATTGAATGGGTAATCGGATTTTATGAGTTTTGTCGGGTTCTAAGGTGCGGGACCCGGGTTTGACATTTTGGTTGACTTTGACTTAATGTGTAAAGATTCGACCTTTATCGATTGGGTTTGATTCCTACGACATTATTTGATGATTTTGAATTGCTTTTGGCTAGTTTTGAGCTGTTCGGAGGATGATTCGAGAGGGATGGCACTTCTAGTGTATCGATTTGGCTTGTTTGAGGTAAGTGTCTTACCTAACTTTGTTGAGGGAATTTTTCCTACTAATTACCATTATTTTCTACATGCGGGGGTGACACATATATGAGGTGACAAGCGTATATGTATGTGCTAGGGTTAATCATGCTCGGGGATAAATTATACTATAAATTGCGCCTTGTAGAATTACGTGACCTTCTTATTTCATGTCTTACTTGACTTCTAGATTACTAGTAATATGGAATTAAATGTTAGGAACCAAGATTTAATTTATTATAACTTGATTAGAAATTGACGGTATTATGAGAAATATTGATGTGTCTAATTCGGTCGTCATTATGCTTAATCACTAATATATTGCTACGACCGTTATTCTTGAGCTAATAGATTCTATACGTGAGTTTCACATATTTTTTTTTAGATTGTTGAAACACCTGGACAATAAGGTTCTTGAGGGTTTATTGAACTATTGTTAGCTTGAAAGTTGTGATTGAGGTTTATTTGGAATATTCTTTTAACCACTCTCCTTAATGTTATTTATGCTTCCCACCTTGATTGTCATTGATATACATATGCTTGGTGAGGAAGAGTGTAAAGAACGAAGGGTGATGCCATGCCATTGCATATCACAAAGGATGATGCCGTGCCATGTCATATATTTTATCATGTGAAGAAAAGTGTAAAGCACGAAGGGTGATGCCGTGCCATTTTATTTGAGAGTAAAAACACGACGGGTGATGCCATGCCATTTCATTTATATTATTCTGAACTCATTTACATTATCACGAGAGGATGAGAGTAAAAGCACGAAGCTTGATGCCGTGACAATTCATTTATATTACCATGTTTTTATATTATCATGAGTTCATGGCACGAAGGGTGTTTTCGTGCAGGCGAGGACGAGAGACATGCCTTATGTTGTGATATTGTTTCCTTGTGTGTACATTTATGCCCTTACCTGGAGTTATTACTGTTGTACCCGTATTATCTACGTGACGTGTCGTTGTTGTTTTGTCTTTGTCCTCTGTCTCAGTTGTTGTTGTGTTGTCCATGTCTTCTATTTGTTTAACTGCAAATATCATGCCTCCCTTCCTGTTGTTTTATCCATATCCATGTCGTTTCTATGTTGTTACACTTGAGTATAAGCATTCTACCATGTTAGTCATTAATGCATCTATTTGTTAGCTTATAAAGATCACAGTTTCCCTTCTTATTTGTTATATCTGCATCTATGCCCATGCTAGTTAGGTGAAATTATGTTCTTCTTTCCTAATTGATATCATCATTCTTATGCCTCCTACCTAATCTATTACTATTGTCCATCTGTGCTGCCTTGTTCATCATTGCTACGTGTGTATTTCCTACCTTGTCATTACTGTTATCAGTATTTCTTTCACCTGGTTGGTACTGATATACGTATAGTTGGTGAGGATGAGATAAATGCACGAAGGGTATTGCCGTGCCATTTGATTTGTTGGTTATCTCTCTAAGGAGATGATTGGTTGTGATATTGAGGAATATTAATCGTGGTTCTTCTAGAAATTATCTACTGCTTCGCATATTTGTTTCTTGTACTTTATTCTGTTATGTTCTAGTATTGTTCTATTGCTAGTCTTCTGCACATGTTATATTAGTGAGTATCTTTTAACTAAAAAGCCTCATCACTACTTCACCGAGGTTAGTCAAGATACTTACTGAGTACATGGGGTCGGTTGTACTCATACTACACTTCTGCACCTTGCGTGCAGGTTTTGGAGCGGAGCTGCAGTGAATGTCGGGAGCTGACTCTGAAGATATTCGTGCCTTCCGGATGTGGCTATCACTTGTCCCTGAGTAGTTCTAGAGTTGAATTCTGTTTATGTACATTTCAAACATAAGTTGTATTTATTTCGTATCCGTTTTTATAATAATCCAGTCTTAGTAGCTCATGTCTTGTACTACCAGTCCTTGAAATATTGTATGAAAATCCAAATATATCATTTGTTGATCACCTTTATTTTATTAGAATTGTATTAACTGTTAATTGACTGACCTAACATGTCGGGTTAGGTGCCATCATGACTAGTGAATTTTGGGTCGTGATAATTTTGTATGTGAATTTTGCACTGTATTAGAAGAATACAGTGATGATATTGAATCTTTGATTCAGATGAGGAAAAATTCACTAATGATTGTGTGACCACTTTTTGGTGGGTGTTGTGGTATTGATATTGCCTGGCAATGAAGATGATTAAGCAATTACTTGGTGAATATTCCACTAGGAATTAATCCTACAACATTTGTGTCGATGAAATGTGATTGCCAAGGCGCAATATCTATTGTAAGAAAATAGAATTTTCAATGGGAAGAGTAGACACATTCTCTTGAGACATAATATGATAAACCAATTGCTTAGAGATGAGAATTTTTTATACATATTATGTGAAGTCAAAAGAGGATTTGGCCAATCCTTTGACTTATAAGTGAAACATCGAGGGGTTGAGACTTTTGCCAATTTAAAAATCAGGCGCGCGCATGGCCTATTAGCGCAAAATCGTGACAAACAACAAAGTGTGTGCGAGTATAATGTGATAGATAAGACACTAAACTTACAAAAGAATTCTTGGTTCATAGAAGTTCTAAACTTCACCAATTGTTCTGTAAGTTTAATCTTATTTTATCTAGGTCTGGTTCATAGTCCAAAAGACACCAGATTCAACGCATTATGCTCATTTGAGAAAACCCAGCAAAACTTCATATTTTATTCCATCCCTTAATATTCTTTTTGAGTTATGTGAGGGATTGTTAGAAAAATAATTTGATAGCTCAAAACGAAATATTTAAATTAATGTCTAGGATCATTGTTTAATTATTTTTAATATGTTTTTATTATACCAATCAATTGAATATATTTTAATATCTATAATTGAAAATTTGAATAGCTTTGAATATAATAATTTTACTAACCTTGAATGGCTATAATTATGGCTATAAGAAAGTTGTTGTTTATAACGTTTTTGGCTTAATTGCCTTTAAAGTTAGTAACGTCTCTTCCTGAAAGATTTCTTAACTTTGATAACGTTTTTGGCATTACTTTTATATGCAATGCTTCATTCTTGAAAATCGGATGTCCACTTTTGACTATATATAAGTATATGTTTGTGTTCATTTGGAGAGTGTGAAAAAGTAAGAATTTTCTTCCCCTGACTATATATAAGTATATGTTTGTGTTCATTTGGAGAGGGTGAAAAAGTAAGAATTTTCTTCCCCTCCTTTTGTGCTAGGTTTTTGTCACGACCCAATTTTCCCCTCCGTGTGACGTCGTGACGGCATCTAGTCTCTACAACTAGGTAAGCCTAACATTTTGCGGAATAATGAAATACAAATATAAATTTAACCAACTATTCAAAAATACACAACAAATCCCAAAACCCGAAACATCGTGAATCACGAACTACAGAAGGAAAAATCTAGTGTCTCTATACATCAGAGTCTAGCAAGTAAAAATAAAGAAGATAATGGACATAAGAAAGAGTAGAAGGGGACTCCGAGGTCTGCGGACGCGACAGATATACCTTGAAGTCTCCAAAACTGTCCCGGCTCACTGATAGTGCGGCTGATAAGGTGCACCTGGATCTGCACACGAAAACAAAAATATGTGCAGAGAGTAGCATGAGTACACCACAATCGGTACCCAGTAAGTGCCAAGCCTAACCTCGGTCGAGTAGTGATGAGGTCAGGTCAGGGCCCTACTGGTAAATATATAATAAAATAATATAGAGTGTAATACCGCAATAAAATAAAGGCTCAAATTTAATAACAATAGAATCATAGAAGGTAACAACTCAGTACACAGAAACACAACATGGGATCTCCCGAGATACCGTCTCGTAGTCCCAAACGTAAATGTGCAGGGGGATCTCCCGGAATACCGTTCCGTAGTCCCAAAGTAAATGTGCAGGGGGATCTTCCGGAATACCGTTCCGTAGTCCCAAGGTAAATATGCAAGACAGGAGGATCTCCCCGAATACCGTTCCGTAGTCCCAAAGTAAATATACAGTACAGGGGGATCTTCCGGAATACCGTTCCGTAGTTCCAAAGTAAATATGCAGTACAAGGGATCTCCCGTAATACCGTTCCGTAGTCCCAAAGTAAATATGCAGTACAGAGGGTTCTCCCGGAATACCGTTCCTCTTCTGCCTCACTTTTGTGGCCATTATGCGGCCCGCAGAGTGATTATGCGGTCGCATAATGGACCGCAGAAACGCATTTTTCTACCAAAATTTTTCCTTTACTTCCCGGTGCATTGTTCAACGCAAAAAGTCCGATCCGTGGCTCGCAAGATCCCCGCGAGAAATTTGTACAACCTTTGTACTAATTGATCTACCTCGACACCACAAAACCTAAATTTTTCCTTAGCAAAAATTCTCCAGGTCACTACACATACGTCAACATCTGGTCAACCTTTTCAACTAAATTTCTAAGCCTTGGAACTAGGTGTTCCAAATCATTCAAAAACCTCACCGGACCCGAACCAATTATCCCCGGCAAGTCATATAATAAATGTAAAGCATAAATTAAGCAGTAAATGGGAAAACTAGGTTATAATACTCAAAACAACCGGTTAAGTCGTTACATTCTCCCCCTCTTAAGCAAACGTTCGTCCTCGAACGGGTTTAGAATAATACCTGGTGTCTCAAATAAGTGTGGATATTTACTCTGCATCTCCTGCTCAATCTCCCAAGTAGCTTCTCCGACTAGCTGGCCTCTCCACTACACCTTCACTGATGCTATGTTCTTGGACCTCAGCTTTCGAACATTTCGGTCTAAAATAGCCACCGACTCCACATCATAAGTCAAATTATCGTCCAGCTGCACTGTACTCAAATCCAGAATATGAGACGGATCTCCGACATACTTTCGGTGCATGGATACATGGAACACTAGATGAACACCTGATAGACTAAGTGGCAAATCAAGTTCATAAGCCACCTCTCCAATTTTCTTAAGTATCTCAAAAGGCCCAATATATCGAGGGCTCAACTTGCCCTTCCTCCCGAACCTCATAACGCCCTTCATAGGCAAAACCCGGAGCAAGACTCGCTCTCCAATCATGAATGCCACATCGCGAACCTTCCGATCCGCATAAATCTTTTGTCTGGACTGCGCTGTGCGAAGTCTATCCTGAATCACCTTCACCCTTTCCAAGGCATCTTGAACCAAGTCCGTACCCAATAATCTGGCCTCGCCGGGATCGAACCAACCCACTAGGGACCGACACCGCCTACCGTACAGAGCCTCATACGGTGCCATCTGAATGTTGAACTGATAACTGTTGTTGTAAGCAAACTCTGCAAGTGGCAAGAACTGGTCCCAAGCACCCCCAAAATCTATCACACACGCGCGGAGCATATCATCTAATATCTGAATAGTACGCTCAGACTGCCCGTCTGTCTGAGGGTGAAATGTTATGCTCAACTCAACCCTAGTACCCAGCTCATTCTGTACAGCTCACCAGAACCTTGATGTAAACTGCGTACCCCAGTCAGAGATAATAGATACCGGTACGCCATGAAGCCTGACGATCTCACGGATGTAGATTCGAGCTAGCTGCTCAGAAGAATATGTAGTCATCACAGGAATGAAATGAGCCGACTTGTTCAGCCTATCCATAATCACCCAAACTACATCCAACCTCCGCTGAGTCCGTGGAAGTCCAACAACAAAATCCATAGTGATCCGCTCATATTTCCACTCCACAATCTCTAACTTCTAAAGCAATCCACCTGGTCCCTGATGCTCATATTTTACCTGCTGGCAATTCAGACATCGAGCCACACACTCTACTATGTTCTTCTTCTTTCTCCTCCACCAATAATGCTGTTTCAAGTCCTAATACATCTTTACAGCACCCGAATGAATAGAGTACCGCGAACTATGAGCTTCCTGGAGAATCAACTCATGTAAACCATCTACATTGGGCACACATAGCCTACCCTGCATCCTCAATGCACCATCATATCCAATAGTGACCTCCTTAGTATCACCATGCTGGATCGTGTCCTTAAGGACAAGCAGATGGGGGTCATCATACTGACGCTCCCTGATACGATCATAAAGAGAAGACCGAGAGATCACACAAGCCAATACTTGACTCGGCTCAGAAATATCCAATCTCACAAACTGGCTGGCTAAGGCCTGAACATCCAACGCCAATGGCCTCTCTGCTGCTGGTAGATATGCTAAACTTCCCAAACTCTCTGCTCGGCGACTCAAAGCATCGGCTACCACATTAGCCTTCCCAGGGTGGTACAAAATAGTGATATCATAATCCTTAAGTAGCTACAACTACCTCCGCTGATGTAAGTTAAGATCTTTCTGCTTAATTAGATGCTGCAAACTCCGATGATCGGTGTAAATCTCACAAGGAACACCGTACAAATAATGCTACCATATCTTCAAGGCATGAACAATAGCTGCTAACTCAAGGTCGTGGATAGGATAGTTCTTTTCGTGCACCTTCAGTTGTCTAGACACGTAGGCAATCACCCTACCGCCCTGCATCAACACCGTACCGAGACCAATCCGCGATGTATCACAATATACAGTATAAGACCCCGAACCTGCATGTAATACCAATACTGGGGTTGTAGTCAAAGATGTCTTGAGCTTCTGAAATCTCTCCTCACATTCCTCTGTCCACCTGAACGGAGCACCCTTCTGGGTCAGCCTGGTCATAGGTGATGCAATAGATGAGAATACCTCTACAAAGCGACGGTAATACCCCGCCAAACCAAGAAAACTCAAGATCTCTATAGTTGAGGACGGCTTGGGCCAACTTTGCACTACTTCAATCTTCTTTGGATCCACCTGGATCCCCTCACTCGATACTATATGACCCAAGAATGCCACTGAGTCTAGCCAAAACTCACACTTTGAAAATTTTGCATATAATTTCTTTTCTCTCAAGGTCTGAAGTGTAGTCCTCAGGTGCTGCTCATGATACTCCCGACTCCGGGAGTATACCAGAATGTCGTCAATAAACACAATGACGAATGAGTCAAGATAAGGCCGAAACACACTGTGCATCAAGTGCATAAAAGCTGCTGAGGCATTGGTCAACCCAAAAGACATAACAAGAAACTCATAGTGACCATATCTGGTCCTGAAAGCAGTCTTCGGGATATTCGGCTCCCGAATCTTCAACTGATGATAACCTGAACGTAAGTCAATCTTGGAAAACACTCTAGCACCCTATAACTGATCAAATAAGTCATCCATATGAGGAAATGGATACATGTTCTTCACTGTGACTTTGTTCAACTGGCGGTAATCAATACACATCCGCATAAAACCATCCTTCTTCTTGGCAAATAAGACAGGAGAACCCCAAGATGACACACTGGGTCGAATGAAACCCTTATCAAGCAACTCTTGTAACTCCTCCTTCAACTCCTTTAATTCAGGAGGAGCCATACGATATGGAGGAATCTGAGTGCCCAGCAACAAATCAATGCCAAAATTAATATCTCTGTCGGGCGGCATGCCTGGAAGATCAGCTGGAAACACATCTGGAAAGTCCCTCACTAATAGAACTGACTCAACTGTAGGGGTATCAATACTGGCATCTCTTACATAAGCTAGATATGCGTCACACCCCTTCTCAACCATTCGTTGAGCTTTAAGAAAAGAAATAACTTTGTTGGGAGTATACACTAAGGTACCTCTCCACTCTAATCGCGGTAAACCCGGCATAGCCAGCGTCACTGTTTTTGCATGACAATCAAGAATAGCATAATGGGGCGATAACCAGTCCATGCCCAAAATAATATCAAAGTCCACCATGCTGAGCAATAATAAATCGGCTATGGTCTCAAAACCACTAAGATTAATCAAACATGACCGATACATGCGGTCCACAATAAGAGAATCTCCCACAGGAGTAGATACATAGATAGGGGAACTTAAAGAATCCCGAGATACGCCCAAATACGGGGCGAAATAAGAGGACACTTAAGAATATGTAGAGCCTGGGTCAAATAATACCGACGCATCTCTATGATAAACCAGAACAATACCTGTAATGACAAAATCAGAAGCAATTGCCTCTGTACGAGCAGTAAGTGCATAATATCTGGCCTGCCCCCCCCCCTCTAGGGAGACCTCTACCTCCCTGACCTCCACCTCGAGCTGGTTGAGCAGGTGGGGTGGCAGCTGGTGCTGTAATCATAGCCTGAGGACCCGGTGGAGCACGCTGTGGCTGAAAAGTATGTGGAGGTGCACCCCTCCTAATCCTGGGGGTATCCTTCACCATGTGGCGAGTGTCGCCACACTCAAAACAAGCTCTGGGAGGGCGTGGCTGTTGTGACTGACTCGGGCCAGGTCTGCTGGATTGGCCGCTAGGAACACCCCGTGCAGGAGGCACACTAGATACTGGCAGTGCATAATAAGGCTTCTGGGGTCTAGAAGGAGCTGGAACACCGTTGGAGGCTGGAAGAGCTGAATGAACGGGGCGGCTCACATAACCTCTACCATGGCGAGCTGTTGGGGCACGAGCTCCCGAATAATAACCCGTCTCTCGAGACCTCTTGGCCTCCCTCTCCTCTCTATCCCGGGCAAACATGCCCTCGAATCTCCTGGCAATACCCACAACCTGCTGATAAGAAATATCCATCTCCAATTCCCTGGCCATACTACTCCGGATGCTGGGATGGAGACCCTAAATAAACCGTTGAACCCTCTCTCGAACTGTGGCAACTAAGGCCGGTGCATGTCGGGCCAAATTACTGAAATGAACCACATACTTTGACACAGTCATAGCACCCTAGCGCAGCTCCTCAAACTCTGCGCACCATGAGTCCCTGAGGCTCTGAGGGACATATTCTCTCAAAAACATGTCCAAGAACTGAGTCCATGTAAGTGAAGCTGCCTCGGCCGGACTACTCAACTCATAAGCATGCCACTACTGATAGGTTGCTCCTCTAAGCTGGAATGTGGTAAAAGAAACCCCGTTTGTCTCCGCTACGCCCAGAGTATAGAGAATACGATGACACTCCTCCAGAAAACCGTGAGCATCATTTGTAGCCAATCCACTGAAAGTAGGTGGGTGGTAATTCTTGTACCTCTTAAGTCTGAGCTGCTCCGCCGGGCTGAGCTGGAGCTACCGGCTCGGGCTGAGCTGGAGCTACCAGCTGCATTGGTACAATCTCTGGAACCTGGTCGACATGAACCCGCTGCTATGGAGAACCGGCAACGAGAGTCTGTGCTCCTCCCCCGGCCTGAGATGTGGCAGGAGCAAGTGGAATCAATCCAGCCTGAGCTAAGGTGCTGAACATGCTCAGAAACTGGGCTAGAGTCTCTTGGAGGGCTGGTACAGGAACAGGTATCTCAGGTGTCTGCCCTCCAGCTTGAGCTACTGGGGGTCCTCTGTAGCAGCTCGTGCGGGTGCTCTGGCTGCACCACGTGGACGTCCTCGGCCTCTACCCCGGCCCCGGCCTCTCGCGGCTCTAGCAGGGGTGCGGGTGCCTGGTCATCA
>AWOL01S0008815.1:330-14698 GCA_000715115.1 Nicotiana otophora
AGGGGGAGTAAAATACGCGATATACTCTTTTTTTCCTTACTAAGGTTTTTTTCCCACAGGGTTTTCCTTATAAGGTTTTTAATGAGGCAGCTAGAAATGCGTATTACTAAATATGTNTAATGGACCAAAATATTCAATTCGTCTTTTTGCTAGATTTATCCACTAGACCATTACATTCCGTTGTCCGCATATGGACTTGTCTAACTTTACCCAACAATTAAGGTTTTAAATCTCGAATTTGTTATGAAAATATTATATTGTGGATGTCCATTCATTACTCCGCTATAGATAATCTTCCTGAAGAAGATTATCCATTTAGTACTCTGTTGAAATTTATCTACAAGCAGCTGATACAGACAGGTTGCAAGTAACTCAATGAAATGATTTGCAACAGCTTCTTATTAAACAGACAGGTTGCAAGCAGCTCATGCANAGACAACTTACAAGCAGCTAAAGAAAAGCGTTGCAGCTGCTTCCTGAAAAACCTCGTAGCTGCTTCCTTTCTTCTATAAATAGAGGAGTTTTTAGTTTATTATGTACATAAGTTTGAAGTTTGAATAATATATCAGTTTCTCTCTATACTTGTTTTAATTTACATTTTTTATTTTATAACAGTTGGATGATTTCGTCCCATTTATTTTAATTTTAGTGAATAAATGAGTTACTCGATATATCATATATCTCTGTGTGCATTATGTGATCCGAGTAATACCATTATGAAAAAATATGTATATCCAAAGCATAGTTTGGATTGAGAGTCACTTTCCATGGAACATGGACTAAAATGATTGAGTTGTAGCTATGATTGGCTAATATAGATGTGCCACCCCACATCACATGTGGTTCCTTAAAAACCCCTAAAACAAAAATGATTAAAGAATTACGAATACCCTTAAATTGGAAAAAATTAAGAACTCATCTGTCCATTGTCAAACGACTCAAATCTCACATGGCAAAGGTTCATTGTTCCATGGAAAATCCCAGCCTAGACAACTCTGTCATTGCTTAGAACTAATTAAAGGCATTAAAGCTAGCCTAAGAAAAAGAAACTAAAATTGAAAAAAGGCAAAAATCATCACAGCGTGGGTCCCTCCTAAATAATTTACCAATAATAGCTTAGTTTTTAATTTTTTAAAAATGAGAATACAACTATACAAGTAGTCAGCAATCTCCAAAGAGTTGGACAGAGTCATAATAAGGAAGAAATTTCTTCTCCCCTTTGGTCAGCTGAAAGCCCTAATTTGATTCCTTTTTTAGGGTTTGCAATTTCCTGAATTAGGGTTTCTCTGTATCATCAATTTTTGGAGCAAAAAAAACGAGCTTTTCTAGTTCTAGAGTAACTTAACCATGAAATTAAAGTTGAGAATATCCCAATTCCCTCTCCTTATTCTGCTATTTGCTGTCATTTTTTTCTCCTTTACTGTCAGTTCACACAGTTTAAAGCCACTACCTTCCCATCAAGATGATGGAGATATCTGTCCTAGAACGCAATTAACTACGGATTCTTGCCCCATTAACTGTTTCCGACCCGACCCGGTTTGCGGCGTCAACGGGGTTACATACTGGTGTGGCTGCCCCGATGCTCATTGTGCTGAGGTCCGTGTTGCCAAGTTAGGGCCTTGCACTGTGGGAAATGGAGGGTCCGCTTCTGTTCCGGGTCAGGCCCTCCTCTTGCTTCATATTGTTTGGTTAATGTTTCTTGGTATTTATTTTCTAGTCGGGCTTCTTTAATTGACTACAAGTTCTTTTTGTTGTTGTATATATGAATGAAATTCACGATTGGTTGGTTTCAGATTTATCATTGTTTATTGTTGGGGATTCAATATAATTCTTGGAGATTCAGATATTTTTTGCATCTTGGTCTTCTTTAGTTCTTTTAATTTCTAGTTCAATTGTTTTTAGAGGCAAATCTAAGATTTGAACTTTATGGGTCCCAGTTAAGAGTTCTAGCACAACTCATTTGATTTACTGGGTTTGAAATCAGTTAGTTATACTTATTTAGTGAATTCTTTTAACACGTATACAGGGTCTAAGCTAAAGCTGTTGGGTTTGGATGAACCCATAAGTTACCCTCTACATACTGATTGCCTTTGTTTCATCATATGGATAATTCTATATAGAGCCTGAATTATTAAATGTGATTGTACTTCTTGGTTTTGTTGGAAGCAAGAGCAAACCTTGTTAAGTAGGAGATTTTCATTACTTGAAAAATTTGATAAAGCAGAACTTTTGCTGCGAGATTCTTAATCTAAGATTGATATTGGACACGTTGATCGGCAGCTCTATATCCCCCTTTTAGCTTGTTATCAGCTAGTTCTTACTGTAAAGTCAGAGAGAATGCAACAAATACTTCTTGGCTAGACTTTAAGAAATGATTGGGGAGGAATTTCCATTGAATTAGAATCTTCTGGAAGAGTTTAATGGGCACGTTGATTAAACTTGGGGCTTAGGCAGGCTAAAACTGGTTGAGTTAATGAAAAAGTATGACTCAACACGTCCAAAGTATGCTTAAGCTAAGATTGGTCGAGCAACAGATCAAACCCAACCCATCCAACATAAAAACATTTTTTCAATTCTTTTCAGCTTGCAGTAATTATCTGTCTTTTCTTCTGATGAAGTGATCTCTGTTTTACGTGCTTCACGGCTAGAGAAATTTGTGATCAGTTAATTTTGTGTTATGTAGTTATTGCTTGTTGAGATAAAAAAAGTTAAACAATGATTAAGATAATCTTTGCAGCTAATTTATAGTTCAAGGAAGTTTATGATCTACAAATGCAATTTCTTTCCTTGCTGGAGGATGGAGGTCAGGAGTCTGGTGATATTCTCCCTTTATGATTTTCCTTTCTTCTTTTGGTTGGTGGTGTAGGGCGGGATTCCTTTGTTTTTTTTAAGCTGCTAAATGATAAGCTCTCATGTCGACTAACATTATTGAAATATGTTGCAAGTTTTTCCTACTTAATAACGATCCTAACAGGAGGTACACTTGAAAGATTAATTAGATACTTCTTTTGTTTTCATAGGTTACAAATAAATTGAAAAGGCCGGGTTTCTTCTTATGATTCCTCCGGTGATACTTTGCTACTAGAGCAGATTATCCAATGGGAATGAGTGGATATTTGATGGGTGCTTGAAGCTATTGCCTGTAACGACAACATGCTCTTGATTTTCTTTTCTTTTTATCCTTTCTTGGGACTTTCTAGACCCCCCCTCCCTGGTTGCTTGAAGTTATTATGTTACAATTTCTACCTCTCAACCCTAATGTGTCTCCGATACTAGCTGTGAGGACTTGTATAATTTTCTAGCATAAGCTAGATCTTCCCTTTGTAGTTCTATTGAAGAGCCACTTAGTTACTTAATGTCCACCCCCAGTGCGTTTGATGATGACAAAGGTGTTATGTCCAAATGAAGGACATGGGTAAATGATAACAACAACAATAATTACAATAACACGAAGAGCCATATTAACAATAACCTTAACCATATCATCATCATCACTATCAAGTATAGAAGACCCTGATGTTTTGACCATGCACCAGACAAACTCGTAGAGGCTTGAAGATTTTTTTTGTTTTGTTGATTAGATCATAGGGGCTTGTAGATTATTATTTTTTATAAGATTGTAGGGGCTTGAAATTGTGTTTCTTCCTTGGTTCGGGACACTTCACATCATGCATTATGTCATTAAAAGTTGTCCTTCATGCTTGCTAGTTTAAAATTGCGTCTAGATCTCTTGCATCAAAAATCTCTTGCATATTGCATTACTTTGAGTGTCAAAATATTCAGCTGCATTTTCTAACTCTTCTTTAGGACACTAAAAACAAAAATGCGTATATATTACTTTTATTCAATTTCTAGGTCTGCATTCTCCGTAAGTTGGATGCAATTGTTGAGTTCTCTAAATGTGTAATAATGAGGTGGATATTATACCTACCTCCTTGCAAATCTAAGGGCGAAACTTATGATTTATTTAACTGTTCAACAATGCCGTTAAATCGCCATATGAGGTAGTTTTCTTTGATAACCGAAAGGATACTTTACGGAGGCAGACGGAATTACTAGTTCTACTTTTAGACATAAATTCAAATATAAAATGCAGAAATCAGATGTCAAAAGCTTATAAGAAGAGCTGGCAACAAAGTTACTTGGAACTTCTCAAAGACAAAAGAATGTTGAACGTAAAAAATAATTTCAAGGGCTTTTCTTCCGCTAACATAGTTGCCCCTTTGCAAAAGCTTCATATGCAATGTTGCATGCATTCTCAGTAACACAATCAGCGGAACAATGGTGCAAGCAAGTCCATGTGAAAAGAATAGGCATCCTATCATTGACCAGATCTACTCAAGACTAGAGATGTGTGTAAAGCTAAATAATCCAGAATGGATAATTAAAAGATAAAGCTACCGTATAAACGAGTCTAACAAAGCACTCAATGATCCTTCTCGCTATCTTCGTCAATCGATTCAGCAGATGAATCACTCTGTGTCAACTCAGCTTGAGAGGTCTCTGGAAACTCAACGCCGGCATTCTTGCCCGTTAAGTTTTTGTATATGTTAAGAGCTTGAGCCACCATGCTGGCAGGATTAGAAGCATTTGTAGGAAGTAACAGTGTTGTGCCCTTTAACATTGAAAAGAGAAGAGAAAATAAAAATGATTTGAAAATCAGTAACGTATGATGATAGACTACATTAGAAGGTTTCTGTCATGCTTCACCTCCTTTGCAATGTTACTGAAGGCTTGGATGTACTGCTCTGCAATCCTCAAGCTTGCTGCCTATAAAACCCAATAATAAAAAAGCTATGAATGGCGATGCAGATTGGCATTGATGTAATGTAATATTACAATTCCAAAGTTAAATGAATGAATTTAATCAAGCATATCTTTATCCAAAATCTTGTTACATGTCATGGAAAAAGAGTTGGACATGAATTTAATAATCTCACCTCTGCACCTCCATGCTCTTTGAGGGTTCGTGACACCAAGGCAATTCCTTTTGCTGTAGCTTGTGCTCTAGAGAGGATGGCTTCAGCTTCACCTGATTCATCAGAGACAGAGAGTATGGATGAGGAGAATCAATAAAAACAAGTTTGATGATCTCAGAAACGAAACAAAACTGGCTCTTCACAAATGTGCTTCCTGTTACAAATGTTATATGTACTAATACTGAAACCTCTAGGAACCAGATTAAAGAATCAAGGATACAAAAGAACAATTATGTTCTATTACTAACCTTGTGCTCTGTTAACCTGGTCCATCCTCGCAGCTTCAGAGGCAAGGATCACCGAGCTCTTCCTTCCATCTGCAATATTTATATTTGCCTGCCTCTCTCCTGTTGTATGTATGTATGTGTATATGTATGTGACAATACTTCAATTTGATCAGACACTAGAAAAAATTCATACATATGACACATTGAAGTTCTTCAGCATCTCTTGCTCACGAGGAAGCTTTGATTTTACATGTGCATACTCATATCATTAACATATTACAGTTATAGGCTAAAGATGAAGTTAGGACAGAATGAATGCAGTATATTAGCTTAGCTGTTCAAAGCATGCTCCTCATAAGGAGCGGAACGGACTATTACCTTCTGCCTCCAGAAGTTGAGCCCTTTTTTTACGTTCTGCTTCTGCCTGCTTCTCCATAGCTGCCCTAACCCCAGGTGGAGGAGATATATCCCCTGAAGAGGAAATATTAATACATACTTCAGCAATGAAGAACCATAAAATGCTTTTGTAATGATGAAGAAATCAGCAGACAGCAGACAGCAGACAGCAGAGCAGAACAGGCTCAGCCCCTATGTACTTATTTAATAACGAAGACATTTCAAGCCCCAGTCTTTTGCAGCATCATTAATGGCCATCTGCAAGAAACACAATGGGACAAGGCTATAAAATTTTAAAGTGCAATAACAAATAGCCAAACGTTATTGGTGAAGGAAAAACTGAGTGGAACGAGGCTATATCGATAAAATACTACTCGTAGTATGTAGTATACCACAATCTTGTCATTCAAAGTGTCCCTTTCCTCAAAGGTCTTGTCGAGGGTGATCTTACCAAGCTCACTTCGCATAGTTGTCTGTGCTAGTTGAATTCCCGCATACAACGGATTCTCAACTCCATATGACGCCAATTTGGGGTCCACTGTGTTTTTTAGTAATTGATTTTTTATTTTAGATTTATTTTTAAATTTAAGAAACATGACATCGTGAAATTATGGGAGTTTTGATGTTGGTAATTCTACTGTTGATCTTCCTTGTGTGTATTGTGGAGGAAATCACTTATGGAAAAATTATCAAAATATTCCCGAGAGCGAGTTATGTGTACCAACTCAATTTTATGTGTGAAATGTATGTGATATTTTGTGATGTTCAAGATGGTCACTTTTATAATTGTGCTTATACAGCAAAGCAATCACATTATTTTATATTTATATGCACTGACGACATCATAACAAGTAACAACAGAAAATTACATATATAATATATAAACATCAATTAGTAATTCAAGTTAAAATGATAAGTAACACATTATAGCAGATCTGATCACCTAATCAGTTTATGTTCATAATAAGAACTAAGAAGTAGAGATTAATTAACCTCGACATAGAGGATACCATCAATCGAAATGCTGACATTGTCCTTGGTAATGGCGGTCTGATCAGGTATGGGAATAGCCTCTTCCTTGAGTGAATGCGCATATGCAATTCTATCAATGAAAGGGACCAATAGGTGAAGTCCAGGTGTCAATGTTTTCACATGCCCAAACCGCTCCACAACATACGCCTTCTTCTCTGGTACTATGTGAATTCCCCAATTTACCGGCGCCCGTACATAATACCTTCAAAAGGAAACATAAAAATCACTCACTACGTACAAACTTTTCATTTAAAAAATACAATGCAAATATTTTACGTACTTGGAGTAGGGATCGCGAGAACTAAAAAAATGGCGTGGGGAAGAGAAGGAATAAGAGGATAGTTGACGTGGGGGGGAGCTGATTGGAGAGAAGAGAAGATTGTTTCATAATTAGAGAATTAGGTGCTGTGGAGATTGCTCTGGAAGTCATGATATGAGGTGAATGAAGTTGCTGATGATTTAGCTGCCGAAGCTTGTTCATTGAGCTTGATTTTGCCATGTTCCTTATTCGTATTCCAGTTGATAATTATGAATTTTGGAGTAGTAGTAAGATCGATGGAGAATGGAGAGGAGGGTTTTATGGTGTATACCTAAAACCCTTTGCTCAAGTTATTAGTTATTCTGTCTTGTTCTTCAAGACTCTGGTGTTTTAGTAAATAACATCAAGCAAATATAATTTTTCGAAACTAAATAAACTTATTTCTATATTATAAAAACTAAAAAGTAGTAAGTACTTTAGTTGATTTTTCAAATTTTAATTTTTGGTGGACGGATTTTCGGTGAAATTTAAATCTTATACCTAAGTGGTGCAGATCGTGGATTTTATAACAGTGATAGAATTATAAATATTTAAAACGAACTTAACAACAACAACCCAGTATAATAGGGAGGGTAGTGTGTACGCAGATCTTACCCCTACCCTGGGGTAGAGAGGCTGTTTCCAAATGACTCTCGGCATCCTTCCCTCCAAGAACTCCCCACCTTGCTCTTGGGGTGACTCGAACTCACAACCTCTTGGTTGGAAGTGGAGGGTGCTTACCATCAGAGCAACCCACCTTGTCAAAAAAAGAAAAGAGGGAAAATCTTTATGCTACTAGGTCAAACGTACGTTTCTTGGTTTACCAATGTACTTTCGCCAAGGGGTTCAAAAACAAAAAAAATTAAAAATGCTGTAACTAGTGGGAATAGCTAGACTCACATCCCATGGCTTCTTGTGAACCCAACATTAGCTATCTGTTTTATGGCATGTAACAATGTCCAAGTGCAAACCGACATATTAAAGTACGACTGTGCATCTTCATTCAAATAGCTCCAACTTTGGACATTCACAGCTTGCTTGGCGTGTATTTAATTAATCATAGTGGATTGTTGGACGACTAAGCTACGTGCTACATTGGCACCTCAATCTAAATTACAACTGAAAATCCAACTTTAGGTGGTCACTGTGATCAGAAACTCTTAATTAAGCGGAGAAATGTGCTCCTACAGGCAAATTGCAGGGAGTCAGTCTACAAAAGAAGTAATTAATTCCAAGCTTGGCGCATCAGACTGTGGGATTATATGTATACGGTCAAAACCGATTAGGTCAGTTGTACGGATTGGTTGAGATGATAATACTTCAATCAAAGGGTATCTGCGTAACGACAAGTCGAGGTCCGAAGTAAGGGCGTCAAGCTTCGAGCTCTAAGACCGATCAATGACAAGCTCGGTATCATTATCGAGCTCATATCCAAATTGAACTACGAGGCAAAGCGAAGATTATCGAAGATGCATAGACCGACCAACACTCACCCCGAATATCGAGACTCCAAGTCAGAATCGAGCTCGAACCGAGGCCGAGGGCTCGATCCAATACTGAGCTTGAGCCAGTATCGAGCTCACAGACAAGAGCCGTTGCAACCGTACTTGGGTAGAGAATCTTGGCGGGAATCGAGGAAAAGATAATTCATCATGGGTTCTCTACTATATATTTTTTTATAGATAAAGTAGGATCCCTCTACTATAAAGAGGGGAATCCTTGTAAGCATAGGGCAGATACACATTGTAACAAAGACAACTTTAGAGAGATTAACACTTTTGGGCTCATTTACTTTGCCTTGTTCATCAATATTTCTTTTTTCTCTGCCTTATATTTCATTCCATTTGTCAAGAATATAGATATTTCTATTTCACTCTACAATTTGTACCAAGTTATATCACGTATCCTTAGAACCATACACAAATTTAACTCTATCCAATTTTTCGGGTAAACAGTCTGCAACACACACCAGTTTTACGCTCGTCTTTTGAGAGTGTCTCTGACTCGAATTAGCAATGGAAAACCGTCGATTAATGGCTTTATCCACCGACAACGAAGCCGGCCTTCAAGACGAAACCAATAACTTGATGCCCAGGGCCGGAAGGTCGCTTATCGATGTCATTGAAGCTCGAGTCGAAGTACCTGAAGCTCGAGCCGAAGTACCGCTAGATGTCAACTCACATGTGGCCTTTGAGGCAAATCAACGTTCCAAGCCAAAAAATAGCATTCATGGCGGTACTCGATCTGCAGCTCGAGACTCCCATAACATGGAAGAAAACACAGTCAGCTTGCGTATGATTTTTGAAATGTTGCAAGCCCAGCAGGTAGCGATAGCTCAGTTGCAGAGCCAAACCCAGCTACCAAGCAGACCAGAGCCCAGTCCACCTCGAGAAATTGCCCACCGAACGGAGCCAGCCGTAGTGAGGTCAAACGAACCAGAGTCAGGGAATACCCCAAAAATTACTAAAATACTTGAGGAGCTCACAAAGCGAATCGAGGCCAACGATAAGAAAGTAGAAACATATAATTCCAGGGTCGATCAAATCCCAGGAGCTCCGCCCATGATAAAAGGGTTGGATTCAAGAAATACGTACAAAAGCCTTTTCCTTCAAGTGCAGCCCCAAAACCAATCCCCAAAAAATCTCGTATGCCCGAAATCCCCAAATATAACGGTACGACCGATCTTAACGAACACGTTACCTCTTATACGTGTGCCATCAAGGGTAACGATTTGGAAGACGATGAAATCGAGTCCGTGTTGTTGAAAAGATTCGGAGATACCTTCTCAAGGGGGCGATGATTTGGTATCATAACCTGCCACCAAATTCCATCGATTCATTTGCCATGTTAGCAGATTCGTTTGTAAGGGCACACGCCGGTGCCATAAAGGTTGTAATGAGGAAATCAGACCTTTTCAAAGTAAAACAAAGGGATAATGAAATGTTGAGGGAGTTCGTGTCCCGATTTCAAATGGAATGTATGGAATTTCCACCGGTCACAGACGACTGGGCCGTCCAAGCTTTCACCCAAGGGTTGAACGAGCAAAGTTCAATAGCGTCACGTCGGCTGAAGAAAAATTTGATCGAGTATCCGGCAATAACTTGGGCAGATATACACAATCGATACCAGTCAAAAATCAGGGTCGAAGGCGACCAATTAGGAGCTCCTTCCGGATCCATGCATCAGAACAGATCGGCTATTAAAAACCAGAGGGACATCAACAGAGGTCGAACAGAGACCGATATCAACCATACGTTGCAGATCGAATGAACAATGGTTCGACACGTAATACCGCCCAGAATAATCGAAGGAGTGATCGAGGACAAAATTCTCGAGGGCTTATGAGCAAGAGTGGCTTTGACAAATATGTCGATCATGTAGAGGCACCTCGGCTATTGGAATACAATTTCAGCATCGATGGATCGAGCATTGTATCGACGATCGGAAGAATCAAAGATACTAGGTGGCCCAGACCCATGCAAACCAACCCTTCCCAAAGGAACTCGAATTCGATGTGCAAGTATCATGGTATGCATGGCCAAAGGACCGAGGATTTCAGACAATTAAGAGAGGAGGTAGCCTGTCTATTCAATGAGGCCCACCTTCGAGAATTCCTCAGTAACCGAGCCAAAGATCACTTCAGAGAAAGGGACGCCAACAGAAAAGATAAACAAGAGGAACCTCAGTATATCATTCATATGATCATCGGCGGGGTTGACACTCTACAGGGACCCGTACGCAAACGCGGCAAGGTATCGACCACAGGGGAAAAACGAACTCGAGGTTATGTACTCTAGGGCACTTTATCATTCGAAATTGAAGAAGTGGAAGGCATTTCTCATCCTCACAACGACGCTCTGGTAATTTCTATCCTATTAAATAAAGTTCAAGTTAAGCATGTTTTAGTGAATCCAGGTAGCTTTGCGAATATCATCCGATCTTGGGTGGCGGAGCAACTTGGTTTACAGAATCAAGTTGTGCCCGCAGCTCGAATCTTAAACGGCTTCAATATGGCCAATGAAACGATTAAAGGGGAAATTATTCTACCCGTAAATATGGCCGAAACAATCCAAAACACCAAGTTCCATATAATCAAAGGCGACATGAGGTACAACGACCTACTCGAAAGCCTTGGATCCACAATATGAGGCCAGTGCCTTCGACTCTCCACCAAGCAATAAAATTCCCTACGTCGAACGACGTGAAAATAGTATACGGGGAGCAGCATTCTGTGAAGGAAATATTTACGGTCAATGAGGTAACACCGATACCAACGTTATCGGCCTTGGAAAGGTCGAGCATAAAAGATAGATGAGAGGCCAAATAGCAATCACAGCCAGCGGTCTCGGCCGAATCGATGAAGCAGGAAATAGAAGATTACGGGGAAGATTTTTTTACCCCTCGAACATTTATCGTCCCCGACGACTCTAACGTCACCAAATCGACGATCGAAGAACTGGAGCAGGTTATATTAATCGAATATCTGCCCGAGAGGAAGGTATACCTGGAAACGGGATTGACCCCCGAAGTCAGGAAAAAACTTATTCAATTCCTTATTGATAACATAGATTGTTTTGCTTGGTCCCATTTAGATATGGCAGGGATCCTACCGTCGATAACAATGCACCAGCTGAGCTTGGACCCTAGGTTCAAACCGGTGAAGAAAAAAGAAGACCCCAGTCCGAGGTAAAGCACGCATTTGTAAAGGATGAGGTAACTAAACTTCTCAAAATATGGTCAATTCGGGAAGTGAAATATCCCGAATGGTTAGCCAATGTAGTTGTAGCCCCTAAAAGGAGGAACAAAATTAGAATGTGTATAGATTATAAAGATTTAAACAAAGCATGCTCCAAAGATTCTTTTCCACTGCCTAACATCGATCGCATGATCGATGCCACAGCCTGCCATGAAATCCTTACTTTTCTCAATGCCTATTATGGGTACAATCAAATTAGAATGAACCCGGAGGACCAAGAAAAAACTTCATTTATCACTAAGTATGGAACCTATTATTATAATGTAATGCCATTCGGGCTAAAAAATGCAGGAGCTACTTACCAACGCCTAGTGAATAAAATATTCAAAGAACAAATAGGTAAGTCGATGGAAGTTTACATTGAGGACATGCTAGTTAAATCCATGTACGCAGAGGACTATTTGACTCATTTGCAGGAAATGTTCAAAATTTTAAGGAAATACAACATGAAGCTCAACCCCGAGAAATGTGCTTTCGGGATTGGGTCGGTCAAGTTCCTTGGCTTCATGGTATTGAATCAGGGTATCGAGATCAACCCAGACAAAATCAAGTCCATCGAAGACATCACCGTCGTGGACAGTGTGAAAGTAGTGTAAAGGCTGACTGGACGGATAGCTGCCTTAGGCTGATTCATTTCAAGGTCGTCAGATCGAAGCCACAGGTTCTTCTCTCTACTCAAGAAGAAGAACGATTTCGCTTGGACCCTGGAATGCCAACAGGCACTAGAACAATTGAAGAGGTACCTATCGAGCCCACCACTGCTTCACACTCCGAAGATAAATGAGAAGTTTTACTTATACTTGGTGGTGTCGGAAATCGCGGTAAGTGGCGTCCTAATTCGAGAAGAGCAAGGTACATAATTTCCTGTTTATTATGTAAGTCGGACCTTAGGAGAAGTAGAGACTAGATACCCACACTTAGAGAAATTGGCACTCGCACTAATAAGCGCCTCTAGAAAGTTAAGACCATACTTTCAAAGTCACCCCATATGCATTTTAACCACTTACCTACTTCGTAATATTTTGCACAAACCCGAACTATCGGGCTGATTGGCCAGATGGGCCGTCGAACTCAGTGGGTACAATATCGAATATCAACCCCGTACAGCTATCAAGTCCCAAATTTTATCGGACTTCGTGGCCGATTTCACGCCAACCCTCGTACCCGAAGTTGAAAAAGAACTCTCGTTAAAATCGGGTACGTCGTCGGGGGTTTGGACCCTCTACACAGATGGTGCTTCAAATGTGAAGGGATTCGAGCTTGGCATCATATTGAAACCTCCCACAGGTAGCATTATTAGGCAATCCATCAAAACCACTAGATTGACTAACAATGAGGCCGAGTACGAGGCCATGATTGCAGGTCTCGAGCTGGCTAAAAGCTTGAGAGCAGAAGTCATTGAAGCCAAATGTGACTCTTTACTAGTGGTGAACCAAGTAAACAAAACTTTCGAGGTTCGAGAAGATAGGATGCAAAGGTATTTGGACAAATTAAGGTAACTCTGCACTATTTCAAAGAATGGACCCTACAACATATGTCTCGAGAGCAGAACAGTGAGGCCGACGCACTCGCAAATCTGGGATCATCGGTCGAGGAAGATAAGATCGACTCGGGGACTGTCTTTCAACTCTCGAGTCTATAATCGAGGAGGGATATGCCGAAATGAATTCCATGAGCTTAACTTGGGATTGGAGGAATAAGTATATTGAATACTTAAAGAACGGAAAACTCCCATCGAACCCTAAAGAATCGAGGGTTCTACGAACCAAGGCTGCTCGATTCACGTTGGTTGAAGATGGAACATTATATAGAAGGATGTTTGATGGACCACTAGCAGTATGCTTAGGGGCCAGGTGACACCGATTATATTTTACGAGAGGTCCACTAGGGCACTTGTGGAAACCACTCCGACGCCGAACTACTAATTCGCAAAATAATCAGAGCAGGATACTACTGGGATAGCATGGAAAAGGACACTAAGGAGTTTGTTCGAAAATGGGATAAATGTCAAAGGTTTGCACCAATGATCCATCAACCCGGAGAGCAGTTTCATTCCGTCATTTCCCCATGGCCATTCATGAAATGGGGAATGGATATCATCGGCCCTCTACCATCGGCCCCAGGTAAAGCTAAATTCATTTTATTTATGACTGATTATTTCTCTAAATGGGTTGAAGCACAGGCATTCGAGAATTTTAGAGATAAAGACGTTATAGATTTCATCTGGGATCACATCGTGTGTCGATTTGGGATACCAGAAGAAATAACATGCGACAATGTTAAGCAATTTATTGGTGGTAAAGTGACAAAATTCCTTGAAGACCATAAAATAAAAGGGATACTGTCAACACCATATCATCCTAGTGGGAACGGACAGGCTGAATCAACGAACAAGACTATCATCCAAAACATGAAGAAAAGATTGAACGAAGCTAAAGGAAAGTGGAGAGAAATTTTGCCCGAAGTCCTTTGGGCATATCGGACAACATCTAAATCCAGTACGGGAGAGACTCCGTTTTCCTTAGTGTATGGCTCCGAAGCTTTAATTCCAGTCGAAGAACCCAGCGCAAGGTTCTAACATACATCAGAAGAGTCGAACTACGAGGCTATGAATACTAGCCTCGAATTATTAGATGAAAAACGAGAAGCGGCACTGGTTCGAATGGCTGCACAAAAATAA
>AWOL01S0008815.1:23334-37975 GCA_000715115.1 Nicotiana otophora
CTCTCTTTTTTTTTTTTTTTTTTTTTTTTTGTACTTTCACCACCAAGATCACTTTTTAATTAGAATACTGATGTGCCACTATAATTCCATATTTTAGTACATTAATTACCTTGCATTTTAGGTGCTTTAATGTTAAATTACACTTCATTTGCGCGTAATGGAGTCTATTTTATGTGTAGGTGAATTGGAGATGAAAGTAGAGCAAAACGAATAATTAAAGTCTAAAGCGTGCTCGAAAACAGTTGAAAAGAAGAAAGAAAGAAGTGAGCAGCGGATAAATGAGAAAGTTGGCGAAGCAAGCTCAATAGCTCGCGTGGGAGCTGGCTGGGCGAGCCTTTTAGCTCGCGTGGGAGCAGGCTAGGCGAGGCAGGAAGCGAGGTCCACCTCACGTTAAGGCTGGCGACGCCAGGTCTGGGGCTAGGTATTGCTCGCGTGAAGCCTCGCGAGGCGAGATCTGAGGCCTGCACACTCCGAACCTTGAAGGCTTATTTCGTCTCCTGGTTTGACTAAGACTTGGCGTATGTCGTTTAGGTCTTTTCCTACACATATAAATAGACATAAAACGTCCCTTTTGAAGAAGTTTTGGAACCGGAAGTAAGGATAGCTCGTGAAACAACCGTTGGGAGGTAAAATCATTTATTTCTACATCCTTTCATCTTTACTTGTAATTTAAGTATGTAAAACATCTGGGATATTGTTACTATGAGTATGAGTAGCTAATCTCCTAATCTAGAATTTGATAGAACCTATTGGAGGTTAATTTTCCTATTACGTTAATATATATTTGGCGTAGTATTTTCTCTATTTGTTCAACTATATTATTATTGTTGTTGATTGAAGGGCCCTCAATCAACTGTGCTTATTTAATATGTATTACTCGGGAGAGAGTGCATATTTAGGTAATTGTTGAACAACATCACTCCTAACGTATATGAGGGATCAATACGGAGGGTTTAAAGGTGGGATTAGGGATAACAAAACCTTGGTGAGATCCGAGTGAGCCGTACTTAATGCCAGCTAGCGTAATTCGAGAAAATATATCTAGTAAATTGTGGTAGTTACTCGGGAGAGAATTACAACACTCAAAGCGTTCATGATCGGTAGAGAAGACTTAGGCAAATTTATAGAAAACGTAGCGGAAAGAATTCCGACAATAGGGTAAATCATAACCTTAGATCATTCCAATTCTTGTCTACAACCCGTTCGTAGTTAGTTAATTAATTATTGCATTTTTATTACGTGATATTTAGTTAGTAAACATCAAATTTGTAACTTAAATATTTCTGAAGATTGATTACGTGAATTTGTGCGAGTCTAGTAGCTGTGTTTAATAGGTTAATTCCCTGTGAGATTCGACTCCGGACTTATTAACCGAAATATATTTGCAACGAACGCTTAGTCCTTTTTATAAGGCATGGTTGAGAATTTTGGCATCGTTGCCGGAGAATTAACGGTGTTATTAATCGCAACTAAAAGAATTGCTAGAATTCTTAGTGTAGTTAATTTTCTTCATTGTAAACCAAATACATTGAAATTCTAACGTTTGTAGTCTTAGGTGCTACAAGTGCATGCCTAGAAACTCCTCAAGAATTGATGAATTGTTCGAAGCATTATCAGATCCTGTGAAAGTTTTCAAGGCACTGAATCATGCAAACAAGAAGGGCAAACAACAACAGAACTCAACAGAACGAATCGAACCAGACATGGATGACGGAGTATAAAATCCAAACAATAGAAACAATGAGAATGACCCAAACAATCAGGGTGTGGTGCCTCTTGTGCCAGAAGCAGCATTGTATGATTGAGCACAACCCACCGCCGAACATCTGGCAACCACAATTGCAGTCCCTCAGATACAAGCGAAATTATTTCAAATCACAAACAACATGCTACATTTGTTACAGAACAAGGGACTGTTCTCAGGGTCATACATTGAAGATCCTCAGCAGCATCTGAAGAATTTCCTGTCGATATGTGTCACGCAAAGGCAACCTAATGTGACACCGAAAGCAATAAAGTTGTTATTGTTTCCATTCTCGGTGACAGGAGAAGCTCAGACTTGGCTTAATTCATTCCCCATAAACTCCATCACTACTTGTGAGATTAGTCAAGCAATGTTTGAACAAGTTCTACCCACCCAATAAGACTGCCAAACAAATTGATGATATATTGAGCTTCAGACAGAGACCAACAGAAACATTACAAGAAACGTGGGATAGGTTCAAGGGTATGCTGGTTATATGTCCACATCATGGCATTCTAGATCAGATGTTAGGGCAGAGGTTTTACATGGGACTCGCAGATGACTTAAAGGCCAATGTTGATGCTTCAGCAGGTGGAGCATTTTTTAGCAAAACGTTCAGAGAATGCAAGATCCTACTTGACAAAATGGCCCAAAACTCAGGATGGATGACAAGAGACTCTACGATCACTCCTGTAGTTCATTTAGTGGATTTGGACCCAAATAACTCCATAGCTGAAAATATGGCCACTCTAATGATGGAAAGGAGTATCCTCACCAAAAGGATCGATGAATCAGGCCAAAAGCAGCAGGTACACATAGTTGACGCGACTAATGGGGGCTTATGCACACCATGCATTAGCCAACCATATATATGCTCGTGGAGTGCGTAAGGTGACAACCAGCACTATCAGGAAGATATGAACTTTGTGGCCAACTACGGGGGACAGAGGCAAGGTGGTTAGAATTGGGGGCAGCAGAATCAACAATATAGGCCAGCACAGGAGCAGTACAATAATAGAAATAATCCTGGAGCTATGCAACCACAGGGTCAAGTTGTGCCTTACCAAAGGCAACAAGGTTACAACCAACAAAATCAGCAGCTAGCTTATCAACAGCCTCAACAACAACAGATAGTGAGACAAGATGATGGGTTTGCTGAACTTAAAGGAATGCTGCAACAACTGATTGGGTCCAATGGAAAAATTCAAGAGAGAGTGGATAAACATGAATCATCGATAAAGGGCATTGAGATTCAATTAGGACAGATTTTGATGGCTCTAAATAATCGTCCCCAAGGGACGCTACCTGCAGACACACAAGTCAATCCAAAAGAGTAGGGCCCGAAACAGCTTATGGCAGTGAGTCTAAGAAATGGTAGAGACCTAGACCTGGATCAAGAAATTGCTCGCGAAAGCCGACCTACTGAAACACTTGTGCCAGTACCCATTGAGATAGATGATTCAACAGGGTTAACTGAGGTGACGGTACAGCATGCATAAGAGAGCACAAGAAAAGAAAAAGAGGTTGTGAAGGAGACTGAGGTAGCACAAGAAATGACAGTAGAAGTAGTGCCTGGGCAAGATAAAACTCAAATCACAGGACGGAAGTGAACTCCAACACCATTTCCACAGAAATTGGCCAAATATTAGAAGGATGAGCAGTATAAGAAATTCATGGAGATGTTGAAACAAATTAAGGTGAACATTCCACTGATTGACGCTTTGCGGGAGATGCCTGGGTATGCCAAAATGATGAAATATTTAATGTCTCGCAAATTCGACTTCCAAGACCTTTCCACTGTTACATTGACCCAGACCTGTAGTGCAGTCATGACGAGACCCATAGCTGAGAAGTTATCAGACCCAGGGAGTTTCACAATCCCATGCACGATAGGTAGCTATGCTTTTGCTAAAGCATTGTGTGATTTGGGGGCAAGCATAAACTTGATGCCCTTAGCTATCTACAAAAGGTTAGGCATTGGAAGAGCAAGACCCACATCCATGCTACTACAGCTAGCCGACCGGACAGTGAAGAGGCCATCAGATATCCTTGATGATGTATTAGTACAGGTTGAGAAGTTTGTGTTCCTAACAGATTCTGTCATTCTGGACTGCCGGGTTGACGAGGAGATTCCCATAATTTTGGGAAGACCATTCTTGACCATTAGGAGAGCTTTAATTGATTGTGAAACTGGAGAGCTCAAAATGAGACTAAATGATGAAGAGATAACATTCAATGTGCAGAAATCTATGCGGCGACCAAGTGAATTTGCTAATTGCTCTCTAATAGAAGCTATGTATATAATTTTGGAGGAGGAAGATGAGACCTTGAATGCTAAAGACCCTCTAGCAGCCTGTCTTGTGAACTTAGATGAAGCAAATTGATAGGACTTGGCGGAGTGGGTACTGGCTCTTGAAGGCCAAGGGTTATGGAAAAGAGAGCTCGAATTTGAGCTTTTACACTTAGAAGAAAGGAAAACTCCTCCAGCTAAGCCATCGATAGAAGAGCCACCAAAGTTGGAAATGAAGCCACTACCACCTCATCTCAGGTATGCTTTCTTGGGACCTAACTCAACTTTACCTGTTATTATCTCATATGATTTGTTAGATGTGCAGAAAGAACAGCTTTTGCAGGTATTGATTGAGTGCAAAACTGCAATTGGTTGGATCATTGCAGACATTAAGGGTATCAGCCCGGCCTTCTGTATGCATAAGATTCTACTGGAAAATGGCCACAAACTTTCCAGAGAACATCAAAGAAGGTTGAACCCCAATATGAAGGAAGTTGTGAAAAAGGAGGTGATAAAGTGGTTAGATGCGGGGATCATTTTCCCCATCTCCGATAGCAACTGGATCAGCCCAGTCCAATGTGTGCCAAATAAAGGTGGGATGACTGTAGTGCGAAATGATAACAATGAGTTGATATTAACAAGAACAGTCACGGGATGTCGAATTTGTATAGACTATAGAAGAATGAACAAGGCCACCTGAAAAGACCACTTTCCCTTATCGTTCATTGATCAAATGCTAGATAGACTAGTTGGGAGGTCCTACTTTTATTTTCTAGATGGATACTCAGGGGTATAATCAGATCTCCATTGCTCTGGAAGATAGAGAGAAAACGTCATTCACCTATCCATATAGCGTCTACGTTTTTCGGAGAATGTCGTTCGGCCTATGCAATGCACCCGCCACATTTCAAAGGTGCATGATGGCCATCTTCACAGATATGGTAGAGGACATAATGGAGGTCTTTATGGATGATTTCTCAGTGGTGGGAGAATCATTCGATGGTTGCCTAAAGAATTTGAAAAGATTACTGAAAAGATGTGTGGAGACTAATCTGGTGCTCAATTGGGAAAAGTACCATTTCATGGTACAGGAAGGTATAGTCTTAGGGCACCTAGTGTCGAGTAAGGGAATTGAGGTAGATCGTGCAAAGGTTGATGTGATAGAAAAGATTCCACCACCTACTTCCGTCAAAGCAATAAGAAGTTTCCTTGGCCACGCCTGTTTCTATAGACGGTTTATAAAAGACTTCTCTAAAATTGCTAACCCCTTGTGTAAATTGCTTGAAAACGATCACCCTTTTTTATTTTCTGATGACTGCAGGGTAGCTTTTGAGGAATTGAAGAAGAGGCTAGTGACAACACCTGTCATAGTTGCACCCGACTGGGGGCAACCATTTGAGTTGATGTGTGATGCGAGCGACTATGCTGTGGGAGCAGTTCTTGGGCAGCAAAAAGATAAAATCATGCATCCAATATACTATGCAAGTAGAACTTTGAGTGGTGTCCAACTAAATTACACAGTGACCGAGAAGGAGATGCTAGCAGTGGTGTTCGCATTTGACAAATTCAGGTCATACCTTATAGTCTCGAAGGTAATTATTTATACTGACCATGCTTCTCGCAAGTACCTAATTGAGAAGAAGGAGTCAAAGCCACGCCTGATTCGATGGGTGCTACTGCTACAAGAATTTGACTTGAAAATCCATGACCGAAAGGGAACGGAGAACCAAGTGGTTGATCACTTGTCTAGGCTGGAAGGAGCTGAGAAGAAGGTTGAGGTAGAAGAGATTGTGGAGACTTTCCCAAATGAACAACTCTTAGCAACGAGCCTCAATGCTACACCGTGGTATGCAGATATTGCAAATTACCTGGCAAGCGGTATTGTTCCTTATGACTTGTCTTCTGTGCAAGAGAAAATATTTTTTCATGATTGTCGCATGTATTTTTGGGATGAACCATATCTGTTTAGGATTTGTCTTGATAACTTGATCCGGAGATGCATTCCTGAGATAGATCAATCTTCTGTTTTGCAGACATATCATGCTTCACCGTATGGAGGACATTTTGGGGGCGTAAGGACAACGGCTAAAGTGTTGGAGTCAGGTTTTTATTGGCTAACGTTGTTTAAAGATGCATACTTCTAGGTGAAACATTGTGATGAGTACCAACGGACGGGAATATTTCCCGTCGACATGAGATGCCCATGAACCCGATCCAAGAGGTAGAAGTATTTGATGCGTGGGGAATCGACTTTATGGGACCATTTTTTAGCTCATACAATAACAAGTACATACTTGTAGCAGTGGACTATGTATCGAAATGGGTAGAAGTTGTTGCACTTCCTACAAATGATGCGAAGGCAGTTATTGGTTTCCTGAGAAAGAACATTTTCACCCGATTTGGCACTCCAAAAGCTATCATCAGTGATGGGGTTACCCACTTCTGCAACCAAGCCTTTGAAAAGCTATTGGAAAAATATGGCGTTCGCCACAAAGTTGCCTTTCTGTATCACCCACAAACGAGTGGGAAAGTCGAGGTGTCAAACAGAGAAATCAAGAGCGTTTTGACCAAAACTGTAAATGCTACTCAGACTAATTGGGCAAGAAAATTGGATGATGCATTATGGGCTTACCGCACTGCATTCAAAACTCCGATTGGAATGTCACCGTATAAATTGGTGTTTGGAAAGGCATGTCACTTGCCGGTGGAGTTAGAGCATAAAGCCTTCTGGGCATTGCAACAATTAAATCTGGACATGGATGACACTGGAACTGGTAGAGTCATAGAGTTGCATGAACTTGACGAGTTTCGGTATCATTCTTTTGAGAGTACAAGGTTGTACAAGGAAAGAATGAAACTGGTACCGACAAACATATTCTTGAGCGAAATTTTAAGCCGGGAGACCTGGTATTATTATTCAATTCGAGATTTAGGTTGTTTTCGGGCAAATTGAAGTCAAGATGGTCAGGACCATTTTGTGTGTTAGAGATTCACCCCACCGGAGCCATAGAGATTGCTGCAGAAAATGACTCTCGCACGTTCAGAGTCAATGGGCACAGGTTAACACATTATTTGGGCATGGATGACACCAAAGTAGTGTCGGTGACTCATTTGCTAGAGCCACCAATGTTGAGCGAGCCTTAAGTCGATTGCATGCATCATGCCGCGATGTTAAATCAGGCGCTTCATGGGAGGCAACCCATTATAATGTTGTATTCGTGAAGCCGTGACATTAACTAAGGTATTTGTTGGGAGGCAACCCAATTCGTAGTTGATTTTTAGTGTAGTTAGAATTTTCTATTCGTTTTTAGGTACTAACATGTTTGCAGGTAATTTTAGCAAGTCGTACAGTGCACTGCGCATCGCCTGGTCCACAGCAAATTGGGCCAGGCGTTAGGTCTCGCGTCGCCTGATGTAAAGCTCGTATGGGAGCTCGCCTCGCGAGGGGTAAAATGAGGTGTATCTGGCTTTGGAGCTCGCCTCGCGAGGGGTAAGGCGAGGTGTATCTGGTGTTAGAGCTCTCCTCGCGAGGGGTAAGGCGAGGCAGTGACCTCGAGTCGCCAGGTAAGTGAAAATCCTGGTTTATTTTAATCCTCGTTCCTTTATTTCTTTTAACCCCCTCCCTTAAAACCTAACCTAAAGCCCAAAATCTCACTACACACACGCGCTCAAAACTTCATTGCCCAAAGATTCATTGCTTACACACTCACGCAATAAGAACGCTGCAAATCTCTCTCCCTCACAAAACCATTTAAGACAAGCAATCTTCCGCTCTCTCCTTCACCTACAACATCAATTCAAGGGCAATACCTCCTCTTAAACATCTAAGGTATAACTTCTATCTCTATTCTTTGGCAATTTTGAGTTGGGTGAATGCATGACATTGGGCACAAATTTTGGGGTTGTTCTTTATTGTAACAATGTGTTTGTATGTCCCAAACCCATAAATCCAATAGGAATGGTGTTGTTTTTGTGTGAAAAAGTGGTAGCACGGAACTCCCAAGCCAATTTGGGAGGGTGAGGCAATCCCTCATCCCTACAAGCACTACCATGGCACTAGTTCATGCTAAGTGTTTGTCAGTATGCCTCAAAGGTATTCTCTGTCCCCATTGGAGCCCGAGTCTCCAGGATTGTAAGACTAGTGCTATGTAGTCGTGCACCACTTTAAAATCTTAAGTGTGGGGTGGCTCATCGGTAGCCCAATGTTTTGAAATTAGAGGAAGTACCCATGTGTCCTTGCTTTATTCTCATGCTAAGTAAATATGAGGTGAAGTCTGAGTAACCTCGAAAATTATTGAAAACGCATGTGTTAAACTCTTAAGTGTGGGGTGGCAAGACCATGTGTTGAAATGTTGCAATACAGCTTAAACTGATTAATGCTTACTTGTGTAGGAACGAATATGCCTCCAAGAAAAGACACCGGTAAAGGCAAAGCCACATCCACTACTTCGTCTAAAGCTAAGGCTACCTTTGTGCCTCCCTCGAAGAAGGGGGGGGGGGAAGCTACTTCCAGTCAAGGTGAAGGACTGCAAGTCGTGGCAGCTATAGCAGCCACTCGTCCACAACCTCAAGGACAGCGGGAGTTTGGACTCAAAAGCATACCCCCATACACTAAAGATTGGTACCGGCGCTGTATGACAAAACATGTACCTCCACAAGTTGTTATTCACGAGCGTCGCCTGCAAGCCAAGTACCAAGCAATTTGGATAGGTATCAATGAGTTGGGGTTGAGTTATGTGTTCAAAAACACATGGAATATAAATCTCAATCTCGTTCGGGAATTCTATGTCGGGTTTGATCCAAAGGATACTGAACAGCTGGTGCCGATTCGTGAAAGGTTGATAGATTTTTCAGCCACGACAATATGTAATTTCTTAGGTGCTCCGGATGTGCCTCAGGAGCCATTGGACTACTCCATCGCCTATCCTACATATTGATAGCTGAGACACACTCTTTGTGGTGTCAATTCAATGGCAGCTTGGGTTCGGGATAAGAAAACAAATTGGCACAGGAAATTCCCCAAGAAGAAGATGAGGGCAGAGGCTTAAGTATGGTTGAAACTGATTAATGCACGGCTCCTACCTTGAAATCATGACACACTCATTAGCCGTGAGAAGACGTGTGTGTTATATTTCCTCATGATGGGTCAGAGGGTGAATGCGGGTTATTTAATCCGTTACCAGATGTCTCTAGTAAGAACGAGTAAGAGGATTGATCGAATGCCTTTTGCAAATATGTTGACTCAGTTCTTAAGACATGAAGAGTTGGAGCCGTCGTTCGACCACATCATTGATCAGCCGCTACGAGAAACGGACATTACTAGCATCCGGGTAAAGGAAGAGACTGACATGCCATCATTGACAGGTACCGAGCACAATGCTCGTGATGATAGTCTTATGGCCCATCTATATGGGATGATGGATTTGCAGCTACGGATAGGGGGACGGCCGACCACTATAGCGGAGACGAACATATTGGAGGAGTGATTCCCGCTCAACGCTCATGCTCAACAGCTGGTTGGGCTAGGTGATGGATACAAACTCCCAGATGATGAGGATGGAAACACAGCTGAGGAGTCCGAGGCCTAGCCAGAGCAGTCAGATGATGAGGATAATGATAATGAGGAGGAGGAGAAAGCACAAGATGAAGAGTGGGAAGCCTCAGAGGATGAGGGCGATAACGCATCTTGACCAGGGAGTTTTTCCTACACCCTACTCATTGTTTTTTCTTGTTTTGTCAGTTGTGTATGCACTAAGGACATTACATGAAATAAGTGTGGGGTGGGGACTTGTAAATATTAGTTTTGTGTTAGTTCTTTGTTTTTGTTATTTGTTTTTAGTTAGTGTCGTCTGAAAAAAATAAATTAAAAAATTGGACTCTTCCCGACGATGGATCTCCTAAATAGTTTTCTTGAGGGAATTAAGTCTAAAGGAAAAAAAAATATTTTCTTGTATGTAGTGTAGTAATTTCTCCTTGGTTTTTCTTTAGGTCGCGATTCTTTTTCAAGGGTTTTATTTGAACCGGGTGTAGTTAGTTTTAATTTTTAGGAGTAAATATCAGTGGGCTATGAATTGAATTGCAGCGATATCTCTTAACTTCGTTATACCTTGAGAATAGTTAGTACTCTGGTTGTGATACTTAGGCTCAGTTTTTGACTCTAGTATAAGTACCGTAAATCGTAGATTCTTAAATTTTCTTGACTGCTTTGACTGGCGTGTCGTGATAAAACCAATCTTAAGTGAGTTATGTACCATGTCGGTGTGAGGTTTGTATGTATTCAGTGCATTGAATTTGATGTCTAGAACTTGCCCCGTGTGTGTGCAAAGAAAAATGGTAGTCTTGTTCAGTCTGGGAAATGATATAGGCGTTTCTTTTTTGAGCCAGACATATAGAGTTTACCCGCCTGAATGTCATATAACGTAGTTAACCCCTTTGAGCCTATAATCCTGTTTCTTTGGTAACCACATTACAAGCCGTACCACTTTGTTTGAATCGACCATATATTTGAACCTTGTCACCTCTCATGAGCACTTGAATTTGGATGAATTATGTAAAAGTTAAAGTGTGGGGTGGTGTTTTAGCTTTTGAGTGGAACAAATAAAATAAGGAGAAAGGTGCACCGATTGAAAGAAAAGAAAAAGAAGAAGAAAAAAAAAATAGTTGTATTGTATAAAAATAAATTCTTAATGGTGGTGGCTAGTGATATACTTGTGCTTAAAGAAGTATGGGGTAATATTGGATTGAAGTGAAGGTGAAATTCTGGTTTAACATAAGTATGGGCTGCAGTATTAAAGTATATGTATTAAAGTGCTTAAGGGAGATGTAGTCACTCATATCCAAATGTATCCTACCCGACCCGCAGCCGACAGTACAACCAATTAAAGTCCTACTTGATCCTAAACTGAATGAGCCCGATTAGTAGAGTATTACAATACAGGCAAGCCTATGGTATCATGTATGGCATATAAATGTTATTTCTGAGAGCGAGTGATTTTTTCCTATATTGAGTTCCTACATTTTTAAAATTCATTGTTTGTGGAACTAAGCTCTTTGTTGGGTGAGGGCACGTGATTCATAAAGGAAAGGAAATGTCATTAACCTCCATGTTAGAGTAAGTAAGTGAATTGTGAATAAGGCATGGTATTTATGGGTCGAATCTTGAGGTGAGGATGTTACACCTTTGTGCTTAGACTATTTTAAAGATTCTTGGTGTGATGAGTTAAGTGAATTGCGTAAAAGAGTTGTGTCTATAAGTGTAGTTTGATTGCTCGAGGACGAGCAATGTTTAAGTGTGGGGTATTGATGTGCGGCTATAATTCCATATATTAGTACATTAATTACCTTGTATTTTAGGTGCTTTAATATTAAACTACACTTTATTTGCGCGTAATGGAGTCTATTTTATGTGTAGGTGAATTGGAGATGAAAGTAGAGCAAAAGGAATAATTAAAGTCTAAAGCGTGCTCGAAAATAGTTGAAAAGAAGAAAGAAAAAAGTGAGTTGCGGATAAATGAGAAAGCTGGCGAAACAAGATTGATAGCTCGCGTGGGAGCTGGCTGGGCGAGCCTTTTAGCTCGCGTGGGAGCAGGCTAGGCGAGGCCGGATGCAAGGTCCACCTCACGTTAAGGCTGGCGACGCCAAGTCTAGGGCGAGGTATTGCTCGCGTGAAGCCTCGCGAGGCGAGGTCTGAGGCGCGCATACTCCGAACTTTGAAGGATTATTTCATCTCCTGGTTTGATTAGGACTTGGCCTATGTCGTTTAGGTCTTTTCCTACACATATAAATAGACATAAAATGCCATTTTTGAAGAAGTTTTGGAACTGGAGGCAGGGATAGCTCGTGAAACAACCGTTGGGAGTTAGAATCATTGATTTCTACATCCTTTCATCTTTACTTGTAATTTAATTATGCAAAATATCTGAGATATTGTTACTATGAGTATGAGTAGCTAATCTTCTAATCTAGGGTTTGATGGAACCTATTGGAGGTTGATTTTCCTATTACGTTAATATATATTTGGCGTAGTATTTTCTCTATTTGTTCAACTATATTATTATTGTTGTTGATTGAAGGGCCGTCAATCAACTGTGCCTATTTAGTGTGTATTACTCGGGAGAGAGTGCATATTTAGGTGATTGTTGAACAACATCACTCCTAACGTATATGAGGGATTAATACGGAGGGTTTAAAGGTGGGATTAGGGATAACGAAACCTTGATGAGATCCGAGTGAGCCGTACTTAATGCCAGTTAGCGTAATTCGGGAAAACATGTCTAGTAAATTGTGGTAGTTACTCGGGAGAGACTTACAACACTCAGAGCGTTCATGATCGGTAGAGAAGACTTAGGCAAATTTATAGAAAACGTAGCGGAAAGGATTCCGACAATAGGGTAAATCATAACCTTAGATCATTCCAATTCTTGTCTACGACCCGTTCGTAGTTAGTTAATTAATTATTGCATTTTCATGACGTGATATTTAGTTAGTAAACATCAAATTTGTTACTTAAATATTTCTGAAGATTGATTGCGTGAATTTGTACGAGTCTAGTAGTTGTGTTTAATAGGTTAATTCCCTGTGGGATTCGACTCCGGACTTACTAACCGGAATATATTTGCAACGACCGCTTAGCCCTTTTTATAAGGCATAGTTAAGCGTAATAAAATACATGGAAGAATTAATTAGAGATTGAAAATGACATTTTTTGTTGTATTATCATGTTTGGCCAAGACACAATAGTAATCACAAACAACTCATGCTGAAATCATGGATTGTGATGGCCAATGGTCCACCACGAGCGGATGTACAATTAAGCATGTAGATACGAGTAATGTTGTATCTATTCAATCCAGATAATTAATATAGTAGTATATTGTTTCAAAGAGTTGTTAAAAATTTATACTTGAATTAAATTCGTATTCAATTGAGGTAGCTCCACTTCTCCGCATCTTCCTCTTTCCACTTTCAAATGATGCGGTAGAAACATCACTTAAATACGATCACAGGTAACGACATTAAACCAAGTTGAAAACTAATAAATAGTCACATGAAAATGTAACAATACTAAGTATTAATATTGCAACAGTAAGCAAAGAACAGAAAAATAAAAAATAAAATAAAAAAGGTCTTGATACTTATTTGAATTTGAGATAAGAACGCATTTTACGAGAAAAATCATACTATAGATAATACCATGCAACTGAAATCTCAACAAAATAAAATCAAAATTCAAAAATATTTAATAATGAAAAAATTCCTAGCAACAAAGATGTTTTTTAAAAATATACTCTTAATTTTCTCATATAGGAAACTTTAGTAATTACAAGTATTCTCATGTTTTTATTGCATAAAAATAACGTAAAATGAAAGAGAAGAATATATAGTTGCTTATTGCATTAAAATACTAATTATCTTCATATTTTATAATAAAATAATAAAAGAACTTCTCTCTCTATACTCTAAATGAATTCAATATTATAACTTAGTATTAAATATGATGTTATTTTGATTATCGGTAAAATACTAAATAGGAAAAATGTATTAAAATATCAAAGTAGAAAAGGATGTACACGAGATAGATATAACATAACGATATTTATACTTAAATTACTATAAAATAAAAGAGTAAATAAAATAACATAAGTAAATAATAATTCAAAGATATTATTGATAGATTTAGACAATTGAAGAATTGTGAAGAATAGAATAAACTTTAAATACATATTTCTGGAGTATAAGAAAAATATATCTGATGTTATATTAAAAGAGAGTAGTGGATAATGATATTAATCCGAGTGGATATATATATATATATATATATATATTAAAGGAATAAAGTTACCATACTAAGTATTAATATTGCAACAATAAGCAAAGAACAGAAAAAAAAATAAAAAATAAAAAAGGTCTTGATACTTATTTGAATTTGAGATAAGAACGCATTTTACGAGAAAAATCATACTATAGATAATACCATGCAACTGAAATCTCAACAAAATAAAATCAAAATTCAAAAATATTTAATAATGAAAAAATTCCTAGCAACAAATATATTTTTTAAAAATATACTCTTAATTTTCTCATATAGGAAACTTTAGTAATTACAAGTATTCTCATGTTTTTATTGCATAAAAATAACGTAAAATGAAAGAGAAGAATATATAGTTGCTTATTGCATTAAAATACTAATTATCTTCATATTTTATAATAAAATAATAAAAGAACTTCTCTCTCTATACTCTAAATGAATTCAATATTATAACTTAGTATTAAATATGATGTTATTTTGATTATCGGTAAAATACTAAATAGGAAAAATGTATTAAAATATCAAAGTAGAAAAGGATGTACACGAGATAGATATAACATAACGATATTTATACTTAAATTACTATAAAATAAAAGAGTAAATAAAATAACATAAGTAAATAATAATTCAAAGATATTATTGATAGATTTAGACAATTGAAGAATTGTGAAGAATAGAATAAACTTTAAATACATATTTCTGGAGTATAAGAAAAATATATCTGATGTTATATTAAAAGAGAGTAGTGGATAATGATATTAATCCGAGTGGATATATATATATATATATATATATATAT
>AWOL01S0008815.1:38242-48996 GCA_000715115.1 Nicotiana otophora
ATTTGAAACATAACTTTCAAATATCATAAAGAACAAATTTCAATCTATATATATATATATATATATTAAAGGAATAAAGTTACTATATATAATTGACATTGTGGTTAAGCCAAGTGGCAAGCTATTAAAAATTCACTTGGAATTTTTAAAGTGAGTTTAGGGGGAGATTTTTAAATAAGAAAATAAAACTTATATGGAATCCCATTTAATGGAAATCTTAGTTTTTTTAAAAAATAAATTAATTTTGACTTTTATATGGCAACCTTCAATTCAATTTTGTTATGGATATTTAATTGTTTCATATCCGGCTAAGTAGTTTCTTTTTTTCCGAAAAATATGAAAAAAAGAAAAAGTAGGGATTTATTAAGATAATTAAAAGTTGTATCAATTTTCTATAAAGATGCAGATGTCATATAGAATACTATAATTATGGCAACAAAAATAAAAGAGAAGACAAATCCATCAAAATATTTATGGATAAAAGAAACTATAGGAATTACGTTAACAAAAAGGAAGACGAAATAAATAAAGCTATATGAACTGTTAAAAAAATAAAAGAGTAAATTTCTCTTCCACACTTTAACAAAATTTTAAAATAAAATTAAAACTCAATATTCTATATTAAAAATAAAGGAGAACATAAATTTACGCTTGAAATGACGACATATACCTTAAGATATATGTTTAAGATTTATGTATTTATTTGTTATGTGTAATAATAATAATAATAATAATAATAATAATAATAATAATAATAATAATAATAATAATAATAATAATAATAATAATAGTTTATATTCTTCTATCTATTTATAGCCAGTTTAACCAAGCTGCAAAAATCAGCTTATTTTGAGAAGTATTTTTCTCAAAAGTACTTTTGGTGAGAAGCAGTTTGTGTTTGGCTAATTAATTTGAAAACACTTCTGAGCAGCAATTAGTGTTTGGCCTAACTTTTAAAAACTACTTCTAAGTGTATTATTCTCAAAAATGCTTTTCAAAAAAGTGCTTTTGGAGAGAAGTTACTTTTTCTGCTTCTCAAAAACTGCTTCTGCTTCTCCTCAAAAGCTGTCATGACCCAAAATCCACTATGGATCGCGATGACGCCTAACGTCGCCGTCAGGCAAGTCAACGGTGCTTAATCAACTTAATTACTCATTTTATTACCTTCGAAATCATAAGTTTTAATAAGAAGGAAATTTACACTTTTAAATCCATGGGCATGTACAAAATTTGTAGTTTATATCCCAAAACCCAGTGTCACAAGTACATGAGCATTTTCTAGGAAGTACAATAATAATACAACATCTGTCTAGGATATAAATAAGACAGGATAAAATAAATAGTACGATGGAGACTTCGTGGACTGCGATGCGTGGCCTGGAATGCAACTCACCTAAACTCTCCTCAACAGGTGCGCATATCGCATATCTTCAACAGGTGCGCATACGCGCCAAGATGATCACCAAATGAACCTAGTAGATCCTGCACATTTAGTGGAGAAGTACAACATGAGTACGTAAATCAATGCATACCCAGTAAGTAGCTAGCCTAATCCCAGAGAAGTAGTAACGGGGAATCGACATCAACACTTACTAGAGGTCCAACAAGCAATATAATAAAACAATAAGCAGATGTGAAGCACACAGCCATAATAGGGTAAATCTGTAAGTTACCTAATTTTCCAAATATTTCTTTTAAAGTATGAATTTCTCAGTTTTGTATTCAACCTCGTGGAAGGATAATCTTATCAAGTAATCATGCGTTATATTGTTGGTAGTCCGAACACTCACGAGATAATCTCGTGAATGTTCGGATTACCAGCGATATAACGCATGATTATGCCGAGGTCGTTCGGCCCGATCCAGAATAATATGTACACTGCCGATGGTCGAGCGGCACGAACCATAGATGCATCTATTATATCGCCGAGGCATTCGGCCCACTCCACAAGAAAGGAAAGAAGTTATTGAATCACGAGATACGTGCTTACAATACAGTACATGAGCACAAAGTGAATATAATCTTTACCGTTTCTCAAATAACTAGCCAACAACTCAAGATGATAAGGCTCGACCTAGTATACATATAATTATTTCTAAATCAATTTCTATTATAAGTTCAAGCAATCAAGCGAGCAGAATGAGTTCAAATAATTTAAATATTATATGATAAGGCCCTAAGTATACCCGGACATAGATATGCTTTAGCTACGTACGGACTCTCGTCACCTCATGCGTACGTATCACCCACAACTAGTATCACATAGCAATTACATCACATATGAGGTAGTTTCCCCCTCACAAGGTTAGACAGGAGACTTACCTCGCTCCGAAGTTCCAAAACCGACTCCAACGCCGCTGTAACACTCAACTCCAAGACAAACGTTCTGAAACTAGTCAAACAACGTGCAAATAAATTGAAATATACTCCCATGCTTACAATTTAACAATTTATAACAATTCCTGACTCCGCTTGAAAAGTCAATAAAATCAACCTTCGGGCCCACGTGCCCGGATTCCAAACTTTTTCGGAGATAAACTTTACCCATAACATTATGAACTCAAATATATGATTTATTCTCAATTCCATGTCCAATGTCGTGGTAAAAATAAAAAAATACCAATTTCTTGATTTTCTCTTAAAATTCCATAAGTTCCATATTTTTTCATGTATTTACAAGCCCAAATTCATATATTTAACTCACAACTTGTAGAAATTACTTAGCTCATGATTGGCGATGAACATGGCACTCCAAAATCGCTCCCAGGCCGGCTCCCATGAAAGAAATGAAATGAAAATGAGCCAAACCCACGTACTTAAACAAGTCTTCTGCCCAGCGATCATCGCACCTACGGTCACTTGACCACTTTTGTGGTTCCGCAGGTGCGGCCAGAAACTCCACTTCTGCAGTTCCCTTCAGGTCTCTCCTCCTCCACATCTGCGGGCAGGCTTTCGCACCTGCGAAGGAATACCTACGCCCGTTCCTCCGCTTCTGCGGAACTGCCTCCCCTTCCCTCATTTTGCTTCTCCGTCTAACAGCCCGCACCTGCGGGCTCGCAGGTGCAGTGGATTTTCTTGCACCGGTGAATCCAGCCAACCTCACTCTCCCTCCGCTTCTGCGACCCTTTTGGCCTTCTTCTACGAGCTCGCACTTGCGGACTTTTCCACGCAGGTATGATTGCACCATATCTCAGCTGCCTCAATAATTCTTCCAAACCCAAACTCGATCTGTTTCCCATCCGATTCGCACCCGAGGCCCCCGGGACCCCGTCCAAGCATACCAACATATCCCAAAATACGATACGGACTTAGTCGAAGCCTCAAACCACGTCAAACAACATCAAAATTATGAATAGATGATCGAAACCTTTCTATAAACTTTCAAACATTAAAACTTTGACGAATGCATTCGAATCACACTAAAACTCTCCGGAATGATGCCAAACGCACCATTCATAAATCACAATACGAACCTATTCCAAGGCTCAAAACCTCAAACGGACATCGATAACACCAAATTCCACTTCAAATCAAACTTAAGAAATTCTTAAACTTTCAAAATGTTAACTTTCCATAATAAGCGCCGAAATGCTCTTGGACCACCCGATACTCAACCCGAACATACTCCTAAATCCGAAATTATCACACAAACCTATTGGAACCTTCAAATCCCAATTCCGAGGTTGTTTACTCAAAAGTCAAACCTTAGTCAACTCTTCTAACTTAAAGCTTCCGAATTTAGATTTTCTTTCCAAATCAATTCCGAACTTCCCAAAATTAAATTCCGACTATGCATATAAGTCATAATACATGAAGTGAAGCTACTCAAGGCCTCAAACCTCCGAACGACATACTATAGCTCAAAACGACCGATCTGGTCGTTACAACTAGGGGTGTTCGTCGGTCGGTGCGGTATGGTATTTAGATATTTCGGTTCGGTATTTTCGGTATTCAATTTTTTAAAATGCTATACCAATATCGTACCTAATTAAATTCAGTATGGTTCGATTTTTTCTCCTTTCGATTGTGGTTTATTCGGTTCGGTAACTTCGATTTATTCGGTTTGAATATTAACTTGTGCATAGAGTCATAAACTGTAATATTCTTAATTAAAATACTCAAAAGTACAAAACTAAAAATGTTTGTTGACAAAAGTTTGTCCAACACCAGCAAATATCAACCCAGAGAGAGAAAACTGTACATAAAGAAATAAATTTGATTAATAGAAATTTCTTGTTACTTGCTTAGAGTTAATTGATGAACTTGAAGAATAAAGAAAAGTAAAATTTAGTTTTTTTATATTTATATTATAATTAATAATATATTTATTGTGTACTATAATATATATTTCGGTACGGTAATGGTATTTCGATATTTTATTTTAAAATACCAAATATCATTCCTAATACCAATATTTTTAAAAACTTAAACCAAATACCATACCGAATACCAAAATATTGAATACCAAATACCAAAATTTTCGATTTCGGTATGGTAATTCGGTATTTACCAAATTATGCACATCCCTAGTTACAACACTTTTTTCTTTCAAAAGCTTGGCCAAACACTTCAAATTTGCAAAAATAAAACACTTTTTTCCCAAAGAAAGTGCTTCTAAGATTGGAGAGGCTTGGCCAAACATACTATTATACTGTTAAACAAAATCAAACAAAAACTTATCCAAGATTTTGAATTGAAAAACAAAATCTCCAAAGACGAAAAAATACCTTGATATTTTGGTAAAGTATAAAGTATGAGTATATGCACTTCTATTTGTTTATTTATTATTAAATTAAATACAAGACGAAATAATTATATCAAATTTTATAGTAAGGGAGATAATATAGAAAGAGGGGGTGGAGATGGTGTGAGAAAATTTATATATTGAGTAATATAAAAATAAAATAAAGATAATAAATAAATAATACTCAAAAATATTATTGATAAATTTAAACATCTGTAACGACCCGACCGGTCGTTTTTCTTTCTAGAACCCTATTCCCCTAAATAAGACTCTCTGTATGTGGCTTTTACTAATTTATGACTTACGGAGATGGTTAGTTCGGGTTTGGAAGGGTTCGAGTTGAAATCAGAACACTTAGTTCCTTATTATTGGCTTAAAAGGGTTAAGTTTGACTTGGATCAACATTTGTAGTAAACGACCCCAGAACCAGGATTTGACGGTCCCAATAGGTATGTATGATGATTTTAGACTTGGGCGTGTGTTCGGATCGGGTTTTGGATGACCTGGGAGCGTTTCGGTGCCTAAAGTTGAAAGTTGTTGCATTGAAGGTTTTAAAGTACTTTATATTTGGTTTGAAGTAGGTTTTGATCTTATCGAGGTCCATTTAGGATTCCAAGCCTGGGAATATCTCTATATGGTGATTTAAGACTTGCACGTAAAATTTGATGTCATTCCGAGTAGATTAAGTATGATTCGGTGCATTCGGATCAAGTTGAAAGAACTTAAAGTTCATAAATTGATTTGATTGGGTTTGGAGTGTGATTCTTAATTTTGATGTTGTTATACCCGTTTCGAGGGTTCGAGCAAGCCCGTTTTGTGATTTCGAACGTGTTGGTATGTTTGGACGAGGCCTCGGGGGCCTCGGGTGCTACTCAGACGATGTGTGGATCAAGTTTGAACTGGAAAGAGCTGCTGGTGCACCAGTTCTGGTGTGCCCGCACCTGTAAGAATTTTGGCAGCAGGTGAGAGCTCCCAGGTGCGAGCTTTTGACCGCATAAGCGGTTTTGGGCGAGTGGTCAGTGGCCCGCAGAAGCGGAAGAATTTCCGCAAAAGCGGCATCGCTTCTGCGATGGAAGGACCGCAGATGTGAGAAAAGGCTAGCCAGGCCTGGACCGCAGGTGCAACGAGCTTCCGCAGAAGTGGATGCCCGTCCGCAGAAGAGAAGACTGGTGGCCTAGGATAGGACCGCACCTGCGATGGTCGCAAGTGCGGCGCCGCAAATGCGGCCCATGGTCCGCAGAAGCAGAATCACTGGAGGCAGTGAGGTTCATTTAAGACGAGACTTCGGCCATTTCGGTTCATTTATTTCACTTCTTGGGCGATTTTTGGAGCTTCTTATAGAGGGGTTTCCACCTATCTATTGAAGGTAAGTAATTCCTACCCAACGTAAGTGAAATACATAGATTATGGGTTGCTTTTAACATGTAAAATTATGAAAACTATAGGTTTAGTTAAACAAACTTAGGTTTTGATAAAAATGGGATTTAACCACGAAAATGGTTATGGAATTGGGTGAAAATTTTATATTTGATTTCGTGAAGTTATGGGTAACAATTATCTTCAAATATTTCCGGAATTCGGGCACGTGGGCCCGAGGGAGGATTTTAAGAATCTTCCAATTTGGGTTGCCTAGATGTGAACCTGTCGTTTTGCTTTCTAGAACCCCGTTCCCCTAAATAAGACTCCTCATGTGTGTTTTTACTATTTTATGACTTGCGGGGATGGTTATTTCGGGTTTGTAAGGGTTCAGGTTAAAATCGGAACACTTAGTTCCTTATTATTGGCTTAAAAGGGTTAAGTTTGACTTGGGTCAACATTTGTAGTAAATGACCCTGGAAGCGGGATTTGACAGTCCCAATAGGTTTGTGTGATGATTTTGAACTTGGCTGTGTGTTTGGATCGGGTTTTGGATGACCTAGAAGCGTTTCGGCGCCTAAAGTTGAAATTTGGCCCATTTAAGGTTTTAAAGTGCTTTAAATTTGGGTTGAAGCAGGTTTTGGTGTTATCAAGATCCGTTTTGGGATTCCGAGCCTGGGAATAGCTCCGTATAGTGATTTAAGACTTACACAAAATAATCTGGTGTCATTCCGAGTAGTTTAAGTATGATTCGACGCGTTCAGAGCAAGTTGGAAGAACTTGAATTTCATAAGTTTATTCGATTTGGTTTGGAGTGTGATTCTTAATTTTGATGTTGTTTTACACGTTCCGAGGGATCGAGCAAGTCCGTTTTGTGATTTCGAACTTGTGGGAATGTTTGGACGAGGCCTCGGGGGCCTCGGGTGCTACTCAAATGATGCGCGGATCAAGTTTGAACTGGAAAGAGCTGCTGGTGCACCAGTTATGGTGTGCCTGCACCTGCGAGACTTTTTGCCGCAAGTGTGAGCTTTATGCCGCAGAAGTGGTTTTGGCGAGGGGTCAGTGGCCCGCAGAAGCGGAGGAAGTTCTGCATAAGCGGCCTCGCTTCTACGATAGAAGGGCCGCAAATGCGAGAAGAGGCTGGCCAGGCCTGGACCACAGGTGCAACGAGCTTCCGCAGAAGCGGGTGCCCGTCCGCAAAAGCGAAGACTTATGGCCTGGGCTAGGACCATACCCGCGATGCATTTTCCGCATGTGCGGTGCCACAGATGCGGCTCATGGTCCGCAGAAGCGGAATCGTAGGAGGCAGTGAGGTTCATTTAAGACGGGACTTAGGCCATTATCGTTCGTTTATTTCATTTCTCGGGCGATTTTTGGAGCTTCTTAGAGAGGGGTCTCTACCTAGCTTTTGAAGCTAAGTAATTCCTACCCAATATAAGTTAAATACATAGATTATGGGTAGATTTTAACATGTAAAATTATGGGTTTAGTTAAAAAACCTAGATTTTGATAAAAATGGGATTTAACCACGAAAATGGTTATGCAATTGGGTGAAAATTTTATATTTGAGTTCGTGAAGTTATGAGTAACAATTATCTTCAAAAATTTCTAGAATCGAAGCATGTGGGCCCGGGGGTGAATTTTAAGAATCTTTCAATTTGGGTTGGGTAATTACTCCAATAGCTAAATTATTAACTTTTGAGCGTATATTGATTATTTTATATAACATTTGGCTAGTGTCACGATCCAAAATCCACTAAAGGTCATGATGACGTCTTACGCTGTCGTTAGGCAAGCCAACGGTGATTGATCAATTTAATTACCCATTTTAGTATTTTGAAATCATAATTTTCATTAAATAAATAGTATAAAATAGAATTTACAGGGTAAATGATAATATTTACACTAACTACAATAATGAACAACCCGTAGGAACTCCCAAAACTCGGTGTCACAAGTGCATGAGCATCAACTAGGAAATATAATAAAATACAACATCCGTCTGGAATGCAAATTAGACAGGAAAAGTATAAATAACTCTGATGGAGACTCTACAAGCTACGGATCATAACACGGAATGCAGCTCACGGTGAAGTCCCCGCTATTGCCGCGCCTTTGCGTCCAAAAGGCCACCAGATATATATGTTGTCACGACCCGGAATTCCCATCGTCGGGACCGTGATGGCGCCTAACATTTCACTTTCTAGGCAAGCCAACGTTAGAGAATCATTTAACCAATCCTTTTTCCATTCAGTAAATAACAACAAATTAGCTAAAATGAAATGTAGTGAGTGCGAAATAATATAAAAACTGCATTTATTACTACCATCTGGATCTGGAGTCACAATTCACGAGCTACTATGATTTACTACAAACAGAGTCTGAAAAGGCACTATTTTGGAGTAAGGAAACAGTAAATGATAAACCTAGGAAGAGACTTCAGGGTCTGCGGATGCCAGCAGATCTACCTTGGGTCTCCTGACAGCAAATCCAAACTGTTAAGCCTCACGATCAGCTAGGACCGGTACTAAAATCTGCACAAGAAGTGTAGAGTGCAGTATCAGTACAATCGACCCCATGTACTGGGAAGTGTCGAGCCTACTCCGACGAAGTAGTGACGAGGCTATGACAAGACACCCACATAATAAACCTGTGCAGATAACAGTATATATACAAGAAAACAACAGTAACAACTAAACATGTACTATTGGGAGGGGGAACATACTAAAGAGGAACAGGATATAGGAGATACAACGAAAATGATAACCAGAACAGTCAACATGCTTTTAACTAGTGAAAACAACTAAACACAATGAAGAAAATTGCATGGCATCACCCTTCGTGCTTTTACTCTCAGCCTCACAATATAAATCAATAGATACGGCACGACATCACCCTTCGTGCATTAACTCTCATAATGTGGCACGGCATCACCCTTTGTGCATTAACACTCATAATATGGCACGACATCACCCTATTAACACTCATAATATGGCACGGCATCACCCTTCGTGCATTAACACTCACAATATGGCACGACATCACCCTATTAACACTCATAATATGGCACGGCATCACCCTTCGTGCATTAACACTCACAATATGGCACGACATCATCGTTCGTACATTAACACTCTCCCTTACCACAATGCAATAAACAAATAACAACAGGGAGATAGAATAACAAGTACAAGCCTTACTTCAACATTTGGTTCCACAATACCAACCTCAGCTTCGAAATCAATACTCAATTATCACCAGAAAATCCGTAAACATGATAAGAACGATCAATTTAACAATACTAGTCTAAACATGGATAACATGAACAAAGGAAGGTATAATTGCAAGAAACCAAGCCCCCCACCCGCATGCTTTAATCCGACTATAACGCATAAGTACTCGTCACCTCACATATACGTTATTCCCCAACATCTAAACATGTAGGAAATAGACAAACAAGTCCTATTCCCTCAAGTCAGGGTTAGACACAACACTTACCTCACTCCAAAGGCCACTCAATGCTCAATTACCACTTTTCCTCTAGCATTCACCGCCGAACCACTCGTATCTATCCACAAACGACTCAATAATATCAAATATTGCTAAAGAAATCAATTAAAATGCATAAATTTAGATTCCCCAAACTTTCTCCCAAAAAGTCAAAAAAATAACCCCGGACCAGCTTAGTCAAAACCTGAGGTTCGAACCAAAATCCATTTACCCATTCACCCCCGAGCCCGGTTATATAATTTATTTCGAAATCCGATCTCAATTCGAGATCTAAATTCCAATTATGCAAAAATCCCTAATTTTACCCAAACCCCCAATTTCCATCATGCAAATCCTAGATTTTAAGTTGAAAACTCATGAAATGTAATAGGTAATTGAAAGAAAGTAGTTTAGAATCACTTACCAACACTTTGGGGAAGAATTTAGCTTGGGAGAATCGCCTCTAGGCCGTTTGGCTTTTGAAAAGTTGAAAAAATGGCTTAAGTCCCGTAATGGGACTGTTTTATGAACTGGGCGACAGTGTTCATCGCGTTCGCGAGGACTCTGTCGCGTTCGCAAAGAGCAGAGCTTGCCAAGCTTACGCGATCGCGAAACTCCTATCGCGTTTGCGAAGGTTACGCCCCCTGGCCTTCGCATTCGCGAGTCCTTCCTCGCGTTAGCGATGAAGAGTGATTGACCCCCTCCCCCAGGTCCCAAATGCTACGCGTTCGCGATGAGCCGGTCGCGTTCGCGAAGGATAAAGCCCCCCATCATTCCGCATTCGCGACCAGGCCTTCGCGTTCGCAAAGAGAAAAAAACTCACCCTGACCAGCTTACCATTCGCGTTCGCGAGAGTATCTTCGCGAACGCAAAGAAGAACACGTCAGAACAGCTGTTGCAGCAAAAATACCATATTTTATAAGTCCAAACATCCCGTAGCCTATCCGAAACTCACTNAAAGAGCAGAGCTTGCCAAGCTTACACGATCGCGAAACTCCTATCGCGTTTGCGAAGGTTACGCCCCCTGGCCTTCGCATTCGCGATTCCTTCCTCGCGTTAGCGATGAAGAGTGATTGACCCCCTCCCCCAGGTCCCAAATGCTACGCGTTCGCGATGAGCTGGTCGCGTTCGCGATGAGCCGGTCGCGTTCGCGAAGGATAAAGCC
>AWOL01S0008815.1:50843-89100 GCA_000715115.1 Nicotiana otophora
GCGAGGACTCTGTCGCGTTCGCGAAGAGCAGAGCTTGCCAAGCTTACGCGATCGCGAAACTCCTATCGCGTTTGCGAAGGTTACGCCCCCTGGCCTTCGCATTCGCGATTCCTTCCTCGCGTTAGCGATGAAGAGTGATTGACCCCCTCCCCCAGGTCCCAAATGCTACGCGTTCGCGATGAGCTGGTCGCGTTCGCGATGAGCCGGTCGCGTTCGCGAAGGATAAAGCCCCCCATTCGCAAAGAGAAAAAAACTCACCCTGACCAGCTTACCATTCGCGTTCGCGAGAGTATCTTCGCGAACGCAAAGAAGAACACGTCAGAACAACTGTTGCAGCAAAAATACCATATTTTATAAGTCCAAACATCCCGTAGCCTATCCGAAACTCACTCGAGCCCTCGGGGCTCCAAACCAAACATGCACACAAGTCTAAAAATATCATACGAACTTGCTTGCATGATCAAATCACCAAAATAACACCTAGAACTACGAATTTAGCACCAAATCCAATAAAATTCTCAAGAACACTTTAAAATTTCTATTTTCACAACCGGACGTCTGAATCACGTCAAACCAACTCCGTTTCTCACCAAATTTAACATATAAGTCATAAATATTATATTGGACCTATACAGGGTACCAGAACTAAAATACGGACCTGGTACTAACAATGCCAATCCTCAATCAATTCTTAAAAACCATTAAATATTCAGACTTTTAATTTTCATAAACAATTCATAACTCGAGATAGGGACCTCCGAATTCGATTCCGGGCATACGTCCAGGTCCCAAAATTTGATACAGACCAATCGGGACCGTAAAAACATAGATTCGGGCCCGTTTACTAAAAATATTGACCGAAGTCAACTCAACTGAAGTTTTTAGGCAAAAATTCTTATTTTTCACAGTTTTTAACATAAACGCTTTTCGGAAACATGCCCGGACTGCACACGTAACTCGAGGAGAGTAAAAATGATATTTTTAAGGCTTCAGATAACAGAATTAAGTTTAAAACATAAGATGACCTATCGAGTCATCACATATGTACCTGCACAATAAGTGCTGCAAGTGTAGCATGAGTACATAAATCAATGCGTACCCAATAAGTATCTAGCCTAACCCCAGAGAAGTAGTGACAAGGGGTCGACATCGATACTTACTAGTGGTCCAATAAGACAGATACAGTATAAGTAAACATATGTGAGTCAGAGTAAATAAACGAAATAACAAGTATAAATATGTGGTACAATTCTCCTCTCAGCAATAACTCAAGCTCTCAGCTAGTAATTACCTCCTCAATTAGAGTATATATATAATGGACCTCACCAGATAGGTCGTCACAGTTCAAATCAATAAAAACTCACAGATATACTGCCTTCTTGTCAATTATTACGCACGATTTCATAAGAGTATTTTATAAAAATGTCGAGGCATACCACCCGATCCCATCATAATATGTGCACTGCCGAGGATCGAATTACATGAACCATAGATACATCTATTATATTTTCGAGGCAAACGCCCCGCTCCAATAAGAGTGTGATACATAATCCTGCCGAGGCGAACGACCCGATATCATCATAATGTGCGCACTACCGAGGGTCGAACAGCACGAACCATAGATGTATCTATTATACTGCCGAGGCAAATGACCTGATCCTATTAGAATAAAAGGCTTTAACGGGTACTTGACCTCACTCACGAATAGACATGTGAGTTATAAATTTTAAGGGAAACCTTTCGATGAAAACACATAACGCGGGAGAAATTCGTAAGAGGAGTACAATTATTTCGCGGCTAATCATGAAGCCCATCGAATCTCTACAATATCAAGTCTATCACTCTACGGAAGTTTAGTCTCAAGTCGCAACGTAAAATAAAGGAATTTAATAGGCAAGAGACAACTCAAATAGTACAGTTTTAGCATGGCAGGAACCTAAGTCTACCCGGACATAGCATAAATCTAGCTATGTACGGACTCTGTCACCTCGTGTATATGTAGCACCCGCAACAAGTAGAACATATCAAATACATCACCTAGGGGTAGTTTCCCCCTCATAGAGTTAGATAGGAGACTTACCTCGCTCCAAAGTGCCATAACCGGCTCCAACGCCACTTTAACACCTCAAAGCGATGCCCGTCTCTCCAAAACTAGTCAAACAAATGTGCAAATCATAAATATATACTCTAGTACCCATAATTAATCATTTTTTAACAATTCCCAACTCCGCTCGAAAAGTCAATAAAGTCACCCTTCGGGTCCACATGCCCGGATTCTGAATATTTTTGAAGATAATCATTACCCATAATATTACGAACTCAAATACATAATTTATTCCTAATTCCATGTCAAATTTCGTGGTCAAAATCCAAAAATACCAAATTCTAGATTTTCTACCAAAATTCCACAATTTCTACTAATTTTCATATTTAAATCCTTGTAGAATCCATGTATTTAACTTACAATAGGTGGGAATAACTTACCTTTCCATAGATGACGAAAACATCCCCCATTGAAGCTCTCCAAAAATTGCCCCAACCAAGTGAAAATGAAAGAAAATTTGTCAAATCCCGTATAAAACCAAGTCCTCTGCCCAGTGATCACCGTACCTGCGGTCACTTGACCGCTTCTGCAGTTCCGCCAGCACTCAACCTCCGCATATGCGGCCCCTCCAGCACTTCTGCGCCTTCGCTTCTGCAACGCTTCATCCGCAGGTGCGGTTCGGCTTCTACTATCCCATCCTTCCCCAGCAAAATCCGCTTCTGCGCTCCAGTGGTCGCATCTGCGATCACGTAGGTGCAGGAATTTCTTCGTACCTACGACCTCTGCCCAATTCACTCCCACCTGCTTCTGCGATTCACTGCCTCGCTTCTGCGATAAATCTTCAGCAGAAGTAGTTGCACCAACAACCAAAAATCTCTAGAGATGTTTACCTCGCTCGCGGAAGTTTTCAACTTTAAAATCTCTAGTCTCAGCTCTTTTCAAGATAATTAATATGCACAACAAACATGATAATACAATTAAAGCATGATGTAAACCTAAGACTACCCGAGCATCTCATGGAATATAGCTACACACAGACTCTCGTCACCTAGTACGCCCGTAGCTCCCCACACAAGTAATCCATGACAAAAATATACCTAAGGGGAAGAGTTTCCTCTTACAAGGTTAGGCAAGATACTTACCTCATTCTCAAGCTCACTTCCGGCCACAAATTCACTCTAAGAACCCGACTTGGTGTCAAACAATCCGAAGCTAGCTATAACGACCCGATCGGTCGTTTTGTGTTCTAGCATGCCGTTCAGCGGTTTGAGGCCTTGAGTAGCTTTAATTCATGTATTATGACTTGTACGCGTGGTTGGAATTGCATTTTGGAGTGGTTTCGTAAGGAAAATTCTAATTTCGGAATCTTTAAGTGGAAGAATTGACTTTGACTTTTGAGTAAATGACCTCAGAATCGGGATTTGAAGGTTTCAATAGGTTCATATGATGACTTCGGCCTTGGGCGTATGTTCAGGTTGAGTATCGGGTGGTCCGGAAGCATTTCGACACTTATTGTAACAAGTTGACATTTTAAAAGTTTAAGAATTTCTTATGTTTGGTTTGAAGTGGACTTTGGTTTTATCGATGTCCGTTTGGGATTTCGAGCTCTAAAATAGGTTTGTATCGTGATTTGTGACTTGCATGCAACATTTGGCATCATTCCGGGATGTTTAAGTATAATTCGGGCGCGTTCGACAAAGTTTAAATGTTTGAAAGTTTAAAGAAAGGTTTCGATCATCGATTCATAGTTTTGATGTTGTTTGGCGTGATTTGAGGCTTCTACTAAGTTCGTATCGTATTTTGGGACGTGTTGGTATATTTGGTTCAGGCGCCGGGTGAGTTTCGGATGGGGTTCAGATCGATTTGATCCTTATTAAAGTTGCTGGGATTTTTCTGTTGCTGGTGCGATCGCTTCTGTGAAACCTTGATCGCAGATACGACTTTCTAGAAGCGAGATGAAGGTCAAAGAAGAGACTGGGGAAGGGGCAAGGCAGTGATCGCAAGTGCGAAGAAATTCCTGCACCTGTGTGATCGCAGATGAGGTCGCTGGCAACGCAGAAGCGATGGGAAGCGCATAAGCGCAATAGTGGCTCGCTCCTGCGTTTGCGCAGAAGTGGACATTCTTCCGCAGGTGCGATGGAGCAGTTAGGCAGTGAACTTTGCAAAAGCTAGCTTTGTCTCGCAAAAGCGAGCTCACAGGTGCAAAAGTCGTTGGGCAGTGGGGTGTTTTTAATCCGAGACTTAGCCCATTTGCCTCACATTTTTATTTGGTTGGGCAATTTTTGGAGCTATTGGAGGGGAGATTTTCACCATCTATTGTGAGATAAGTTATTCCCACCTATTTTAAGTTAAATACATGGATTCTATAAGGATTTAAACATGAAAAATAGTAGAAATTTGGGATTTTGGTAGAAAACCTAGAAATTGGCATTTTTGGATTTTTACCACGAAATTGGATATGGAATTTAGGATAAATTATATATTTGAGTTCGTGGCATTATGGGTAAAGTTTATCTTTGAAACTTTTTGGAATCTGGGCATGTGGGCCGAAGGGTTGACTTTATTGACTTTTCGAGGGGAGTTGAGAATTGCTATAAATTGATTAATTATAAGTATTGGAGCATATTTTGATCGATTTGCACATTGTTTGACTAGTTTCAGGTCGTTTGGCTTTGAATTGAAGAATTTGAGAGGCACTGGAGCTGGTTATGGAACTTCGGAGCAAGGTACGTCTCGTGTCTAACCATGTGAGGGAGAATTTATCCCGTAGGTGTAATATTCTTATGTGCTACATGTTGTGGGATCTAGCACGTATGAGGTGACTGGTATCCGTATGTATGCTAAAATTCCTGATTATGTCTGGGTAGACTTAGGTGCACGTCATGTTATAATTGTACTATTTGACTTATCTTTGCTCGTTTAATTCCTTTATTTCATGTTGTGACTTGAGACTAGACTTGCATAGGGTGATAGACTCGCTATTGTAGAGATGTGACGAGCTACTTGATAGTCCGCAGAATAATTTGTGTTTTCCCATATGAAATTCTCGTGCGTTATGTGTTTTCATTGAAAAGCTTCTTTAAATTTCATAACTCACACGTATCTTCGTGAGTAGGGTTAAAGACCCGTTAAAGTATCATATTTTTATGGGAATTGGCCGTTTATCTCGGAAGTATAATAGATGCATATATGGTTCGTGCCGTTCGACCCTCGGCGGTGCACACATTATTTTGGGATCGGGCCTTACGCCTCGACATTTCTATAAATACTCTTATGGGATCAGGTCGTTTGCCTCGACAGCATCATGCGTAATATTTGAAAAAAGCCATCGTATCCATGAGTTTTTCTGATTTGAGTTGTGACTATCTATCTAGTGGGGACCATTTTTCACATATACTCCGGTTGAGGAGGTGACCGATAATTGAGGTCTTACATTTACTGTTCAAAGGAGGATCGTACCACGTGCTTAACTTTGTTTACACTATTTTTACCATGCTTCATACTTGTTTACTTTCGGTTGTACTTGATTTATTGGACCACTAGTAAGTGTCGATGTCGATCCCTCGTCACTACCTCTCCGAGGTTAGGCTAGATACTTACTGGGTACACGTTGATTTACGTACTCATGCTACACTTGTTGCACTTATATATATATATTCCCGGTGGTCTCTTGGGCGCAGAGGCACAGCTATTGTGGGGACTTTATAGTGAGCTGCATTCCATGTCACGATCCGCAACATACTGAGTCTCCATCAGAGTTATTTACATTCTCATGTCTAACTTATATTCCAGACAGATGTTGTATTTTATTGTATTTCTCGGTATATGCTCATGCACTTGTGACACCGAGTTTTGGGGGTTCCTAGTGGATGTTCATTATTGTAGTTCATGTAATTATTATCATTTTACCTTGTAATTTATACTTTATACGGAAATTTATGAAGGGAATTCATGAGCTCCTACGAGTACCCGATGTTTATTTTATTTAATTAATGGGACTTACGATTTTAGAATTTTTAAAATGAGTAATTAAATCGATAATTCACCGTTGGCTTGCCTGACGGGGACGTTGGGCGCCACCACGACCTTTAGAGGATTTTGGGTCGTGACAGCTTGGTATCAGAGACCTAGATTCACTTGGGTCTCACGAGTCATGAGAAAGTCTAGTAGATTCTTGTGGATCGGTACAGAGATGCTTGTACTTGTCTTCGAGAGGCTATATGGCTGTTAAGAGCACTTCCCTTCTTGATTCCTCATCGTGCGATTTGATTCCTTTGAGGCTTATGCCTTTATTTCCTTCCTACTCAATCTTATGCGATGTGAAGCGCTAGTTATCAATTGGGCACCGGGGAGTTGTAGTGGTACTGCAGGTCATAGTGCATGATGTTTCTCCCTGCGTATTCGGGTAGGCTATTATTGTCGCCTTGCGGAAGGATGTTCTGTCATTTCAGCTCAGTATTTATATTTCCTATGGTTTTGAGGCTATGCACAGATTGCTATGATGTTTAAGTGTTGATATCACACAGTGTTGGTGTAATGGTAGGGTATTTGCCTATGTGTCGAGGCAATGGATGACTCGAAAGGAGGATTTTTCAGTGCATGGTTTAGAAGTTCGGCATTTAATTCCAGCGGAGGAAAGGCAATTGGATTATGGATGTTCAAGCTTTGGTTGATGGGGTAATGAGACTTGATATTTTCGAACTTGGTGGAAATTCTCGTCTGTGATGTGGTGTCGTCGTCCTTGTTTGAACGCATTAAGGCTCCCCGGTGTTATGGTCTTCTTGATTTGCTTTTGGGGCAGGGTGTGGTGGAATAGTGTCTAAGAAGCGTTTGTCAGAGATAGCGGTGTGTAGTGGTTTCAGAATCGAGTTGGTGTTTCGAATGTTGATGGCTCGAGAAAGATGAACTTCGAGGAGGTTTAGAGTTGGAAGCAATTTATTAGTCCAGGTGCTACAGAGATGGATTCCGATTTGATACAATATTTGGGTAGCGAAGGATGAGGAAGGACATGGCGGGAGGTGTCTCGCGGTGGTTGAATTGCTAGCAGGTCAAGTATTAAAAGCAAAGATAGCGAAGTTGCTCAAAGGAGATGGTTTAACCGAAGTGGGAGTGGCAGAGTAGCATATGGATTCTTTGGTAGGGTATCTACATGCCTTGAGAAAAGTTTAGAGAGATTTGGGAATCATGGCGGACAATGGCTAAGTCTATAAAATTCATTTGGGATGGTGGCTACTGTACTGAGGAAGGTTTAATACGACTGAAAGGAGTTTGCTTGAAATGAAGAGGGGTATGAAAACTTGATTATCATTTTTGGATGAAATAATGACTTCGAGTTTGGAATATATTGTCGGATGTTTAGTGGATGTCAATGGGGAATGAACAGACTTATACAACTGGTGGATGAGCATGGGCTCAGGATGGTTTACTGATTTCTTTGTAGTTGTGCCCAGTGCAGCGGCGTTGGAAGATGTCGGTAAGGAATTCCATATGTGGGTTCTCCCTTCTGAGCAGGTTAGCGGTTGCGTGATTTTGATGAAGTTTCTACGAAGAGTTATACTTACTACTCGGTAGAAGGTCGAATATGCGATTGTGGATGATAATTTGGATTGTTCATGAAAAGTTTAACAAGGGATTTTGAGAAATTTGGGGGTCAACAGTGCGAGATCATGGTAAATTGAGAAGGAGAAATCTTTGTGGGTTCTAGATTTATGTGATTGTAGCTTAAAGTTAAGTGGGGTAGCCCACTGTCTACGATTGGATAGCGTGGTTGTCTGTTTGTGCGGTTTCTGGTTATCAGTGCATTGGTGGATCATTATGACTAAGAAAAGAGAACATCAGGGGTAATTTGAGCAAAGAACTTGATGAATGTGTGCTATATGTCTCCTTATCGATTCAGGTGCATGTTTTAGAAAGACTCAGAGTTTATGCTTCTTCTGGATGTGTTTTACAATGAAAGGAATTCATCTGGTTTCTTTTTTGGAGGTGAATATGTGCTAGCAGAGCAATGGAGTTTGATTATATTCGGGACCAGGTCAGAGTAGGTGACTCTCAATAGTGGTTCCGGTGGGTTCGAGGATGTAAGCGCGGTGTCTAAGGATTTTGGGTTCCTTATGGGGCTGAAGACCGGGATTTTGCAGTAGAGTGTGAAGAATACTTGGGGAATTTCCTATGTTGTCATCGGGTCTACGGGGTAGTATTGGAGGAATGGGAAAAGCAAGTTTGGATTTGCGGAAGGTCTTTCAAAATGGGTGTACCAGTTGGAGATGCTATTGTGCGTGTGAGGAGAGTATGAGATGGTTCATGGATTGATATGATGTGGTCTCGTGAATTGGGTTACTCAGGATGAGTGTTGTTGAGTTTCGTATGTTTTTGAATGGAGATATTATTATTTCTAAGGCAAGTCAAGAGTAAATTGGAAGAAGTGGGTCGGCTAGTAATGGTTTGCATCAGCATGATTGTGGCAATGATTAGTTCCTTCGGAGTGTTAAGTTACGCATGTGGTTTATGGTTGTATCCGCGGGCTCGACATCCACCATAATTTGATTGATTTGGGAGGCATTTGATTCAAATGGCCTTCTTATGTGTAAATGGATCCTGGGTGAGTTTTGGCAATTTAGACCACGATTTGGGGATTGTATTTTATGCGGTTATGGGAATTCAGTTGCGTGTCGCAATGGTTCTTCTGGAATGAGTTAAGTGAAAGGTTCTTAGCCAGTGAAGTGTTCATTCTACTAGTAGTTCAGGGATTATGATGAATTCTTGTACTCTCACGTAGCGGCATGATATGCGCAGTGAGCGGTATGAAAATTTGGAAGTTGAGGACCAAGGTCGAGGTTTGGTGTTGATAAGAACGTCACGAGCTCGGAGGAGGGGGGGAGACTTCAGAGGTTCAGAGTGAGTTGGCATTTTCTTTAGTGTCATATGAGAATAGTGTCATGTGTAAGAGGCTTTGTGTATTGATTTGCAGATTATTGATTTGCTTTACAGAATTAGTACGGTTGGTGGTATGGAGGTGCAGACTTTGCTACCTGGTGCGGAATGTCATGGGAGCGTGTCCCACGGGGAAATTTGTATAAGTGTGACATGTTAATCACTTGATTTTTAAGGATTGAAACCAAGTACGGAGATTCTGGTACTATCGCTAATGTGAGAGTTTATGCCTCAAACACGCTCTATTTCTTTGGTTGTGGACTGTGGGAGTTTGTTCCAGATTAGACGGCTGTTCGTATGTGTCATGAATAGGGTTATTGTGGATCCTTGGAAGGTTATTAGCCTAGTATGGGATAACGGAATTGTCTTGAGGTCCGCTAGTAGATTTACATCAGATCGGATATGTTCATTTGTCATAGCATTTCTTACGGAGGAGTGTTTGGGTGTTGAATGTTATTCCCATCATCAACTATTCCATGTAATACTCTATTGTGCCAGGTGGGTTGTGGTACGGCTTGATTATTTGCACATGTGTTGTGATCCCGTGTAGTTTGTGGTGTTATATGAGCAGGATGGCTCTCGAGATGCAGGTCATTTATTACACCTTAGTCGTGCTTAGGTTTTTGTAGCGTGTGGCGCTATCCGTCTCCCCAGGGTTGTATTATGCACTTGGCGTACTTGTGGTCGATATTCGGGCATTTCGTAGGTTTGAGCATTATAGCTCGATGAGTATTTCCTTATTTATTGTTGTGAGTGGACTGGGTGGCATGCCGCCTCGGGTATGTTGTTTGGATTGGGTTGCATGCCGCAACGGTACCATATGCGGATCGGGTTGCATACCACAACAATAAGATGTTGAGTATGGTTCCCTATACTTATTTTTTTGTATTTGTTTCTCATTCTCTGAGAAAGGTTCATAGCATCTCTTCGGCCATTTTATTTATTACGCGGGCCGGGTAGTTCTTTTACTAGAGTTCGTTCTCCCTTATGAGTCATATTCGGGTTGTAGCTTGTTGGCACATTGATGGCATCATATAAGATTTTAGATGGTGTTTGAGGTGGCTTATTGCTCGAGCAGCCTGTACTGGGTGAGACGAGATTATTGGACCCGAGATCAGTGCGATCGTAGTTAAGTAGGGTATATTAAAGAGAAAATATCATTATTCGGTTCAGAATGAGGTAATGGTGCTTGTCAGGTGAATAGACCCCATGATTTATTGTTTTGGCAGGAGGTTATGAGTTTCTACACATCTCTTTTGTCGTGGCGGTATTGCGAGAGTTGGAACAGGGCTTACATGTGTTATGAGGCATATTGCGGGCATCAGATTCGTAAAATTGCTGCTATTGTGGTCGGAGGATGTTATTATGGTCAAGCGACTTATGTGGTGCATGGTGTGATTTCGGTGAGGAGCATGGTCATGTTTTGATACAGTGTGTAGTGATTGATGTGATGTTCGTATGTTAGAATCAAGTCTTGTAAAGTAATCCAGATATTAGCAATTGGACCTAAGGCTTGTTGGCTAAGGGAAAAAGGAAGGATCTGCAGTCTGGCTTGAGCTAATGTACTCACATGGGTCGTGGTGGCACAGGCAGGTGTACGAGGTGTTAATTAGTGATTTTGGACAACTCCGGTGCAGTTCTTGGCACGTTCGAGGACGAACGTATGTTTAAGTGGGGAAGAATGTAACGACCCGACCGATCGTTTTGAGCTCTAGAGCGTCGTTCGGCGTTTTGAGACCTTAAGTAGCTTCACCTCATGTATTATGACTTGTACGCGTGGTCATTGAATTTCGAGAAGTTCGGAGTGGTTTCAAAAGGCAAATTCTAATTTCGGAAGCTTTAAGTGGAAGAATTGACTAAGGTTTGACTTTTGATTAAATGACCTCAAAATTAGGATTTGAAGGTTCCAATAGGTTCGTATGATGATTTCGGACTTGGGCGTATGTTCGGGTAGAGTATCGGGTAGTCCGGAAGCATTTCGACACTTATTGTAGAAAGTAGACATTTTGAAAGTGGACTTAGGAAGCGCAATGGTGGCTCGCACCTGTGTTTGCACAGAAACGGACATTCTGCCGCATGTGCGATGAACAAGGTGGGCAGTGCACTTCGCAAAAGCGAACTTTGTCTCGCAAAAGCGAGCTCGCAAGTACGACAAATTCATCCGCAAGTGCTAAAGTGGCTGGGCAGTGGGGTGTTTTTAATCCGAGACTTAGCGCATTTCTCTCACATTTTCATTTGGTTGGGCAATGTTTGGAGCTATTGGAGGGGAGATTTTTGCCATCTATTGTGAGGTAAGTTATTCCCAACTATTGTAAGTTAAATAAATGGATTCTATAAGGATTTAAACATGGAAATTAGTAGAAAATTGGGATTTTGCTAGAACACCTAGAAATTGGTATTTTTGGTTTTTTACCATGAAATTGGACCTGCAATTTAGGATAAATTATATATTTGAGTTCGTGGCGTTATGGGTAAAGTTTATCTTCAAATATTTTCAGAATCCGGGCAAGTGGGCCTGAGGGCTGACTTTATTGACTTTTCGAGCGAAATTGAGAATTATTATAAATTGATTAACTATAAGCATTGGAATATAATTTGATCGATTAAAACATTGTTTGACTAGTTTCGGGTCGTTTGACTTTGAATTGAAAAATTTGAGAGGCATTGGAGCCGGTTATGGAACTTCAGAACGAGGTAAGTCTCCTGTTTAACCCTGTGAGGGGGATGTAATGATCCGACCGGTCATTTTACTCTCTAGATCCCCGTTCTCCTAAATAAGACTTCTCGTATGTGCTTTTACTGTTTTATGACTTGCGGGGATGGTTAGTTCGGGTTTGGAAGGGTTGGGGTTGAAATCGGAACACTTAGTTCTTTATTATTGGCTTAAAAGGGTTAAGTTTGACTTGGGTCAAAATTCATAGTAAACGACCTTGGCATCGGGATTTGGCGGTCCTAATAGATTCATACGATGATTTTGGACTTGGGCGTATATTCGGATCGGGTTTTGGATGACCTGGGAGTGTTTCGGCGCATAAAGTTGAAAGTTGGCGCATTGAAGGTTTTAAAGTTTTTTAAATTTGGTTTGGAGTAGGTTTTAGTTTTATTGAGATCCGTTTGGGATTCCGAGCCCAGGAATAGTTCTGTATTATGATTTAAGACTTTTACACAAAATTTGGTATCATTCTGAGTAATTTAAGTATGATTCGACACATTCGGAGTAAGTTGGAAGAACTTGAAGTTCATAAGTTGATTCTATTTGGTTTTGGGTTGTAATTCTTAGTTTTGATGTGGTTTTCCGTGTTTCGAGAGGTCGAGCAGGTCCGTTTAATGTTTACCAACTTGTTGGTATGTTTGGGCAAGGCCCCGGGGGCCTCGGGTGCTATTCGGATGATGCATGGATCAAGTTTGGACTTGAAAGAACTGCTGGTGCACCAGTCCTGGTGCGTCCGCACCTGCAAGAGTTTGGCCGCAGGTGCGAGTCACTTTTGACCGCAGAAGTGGCCTGGCATGGACTGCCCAGTGGTCGTAGAAGCGAGGCTGGAATCGCATCTGTGAAGGCGCAGGTGCGAGGCAGTCGATTGCAGAAGCGGGGAGGGTCGCAGGTGCGACGCATGTGCTGCAGAAGCGATGGAGGCATACCCGGGCATGGTCCACACCTGCAAGGTTTTGTCCGCAGAAGCGGAGCCACAGGTGCGACAGTGGCATCGCAGGTGTGAAAACTGTTGGGCAGTGAGGTTCATTTAAGTCGAGGACTTAGGCAATTTTGGCTCATTTCTTTCATCTCTTGGGCGATTTTGGAGCTCTTTGAAGAAGGGTTTTCACCTAGCTATTGAAGGTAAGTAATGTTTATCCAATGTAAGTAAATACATAGGTTGTGGGTAGATTTTAACATATAAAATTGTGAAAATTATGATTTTAGTTGAAAAACCTAGGTTTTAATAAAAATAGGATTTAACCACGAAATTGACTATGGAATTGGGTAAAAATTATATATTTGAGTTTGTGAGGTTATGGATAACAATTATCTTCGAATATTTCTGGAATCCGGGCACGTGGGCCTAGGGTGAATTTGAGGAATCTTCCAATTTGGGTTGGGTAATTACCCTAATAATTAAATAATAAACTTTTGAGTATATATTGATTAATTTATATAATATTTGGCTAGTTTCGAGTTGTTTGGCAACAAGTTGAGGATTTAGAGCGTATTTATGGACCGAAAGTGAGCTTGAGAATGAGGTAAGTCTCTTGCCTAACCTTACAAGAGGGAACTCATCCCCTTAGGTGTATTTTTGTTGTGCATTACTTGTTCGGGGAGCTACGTACACACTATGTAATGAGAGTCCGAGTGTAGCTATATTCCATGAGATGTCCGGGTAGACTTAGATTCACATCATGCTTTAATTGTACTGTCATGTTTGTTATGCATAATAATTATTTTAAATAGAGCTGAGACTAAAGATTTTAAAGTTAAAAACTTCCAATTAGATTTCTTATTTTTTTGGAAGGATTGAAGAACACTTAGTAACTCTGAGAAGTCCATGTCCTCTCGCGTCGCAAGTACTTCCGCGAGCGAGGTAAACTTCTCTACTCTCATGGAAGCAGGCTGTTTGCCTTGGCAGTATAATAGATGCGTCTATGATTCGTGTCGTTCGACCCTCGGCAGTGCACATAGTATTTTGGAATGGCACGTACGACCTCGCCATTAATCGTGCGTGATAATACTCGAAACCCGATTACATTTGATATCATGTTATGGCTTGAGAGGTTATGATATATTTAATGACCGAAATTGATTTGGAACTAGTATGTGTTAGATGGAAGTTTTGGAATTTATTATCAGTTAAAGAATCATTTATTCACCGCTTGCTATTGTGTTCTTATTATTATTCTCATATTCCATGCCTATTTAGAATTTCAACATTTTTTTATTGGCCCATAGTAAGTGTTGATGTCGACCCCTCGTCACTACTTCTTCGAGGTTAGACAGGATACTTACTGGGTACATGTTATTTATGTACTCACGCTACACTTCTGTTCTAATCGTGAAGGATCTGAGGCAGGTGCATCTGGAAGACATCCCGACGCGCACCCCCGATACTCCAAGGCTTAGTGGTGAGCTACTTTCTGAGTCCATTCTGCATCACTCAGAGTCTGTCTTTTGCATTTACTTTCTGTCTACTCTATTTCAGATAGTAGTTTAGTGTTTTGTATATTTTACTAGTTGCTCATACAATTGTGACACCAGGTCTTGGATACATGCTAGTAGACTTTATGGTTTTTGAGAATTTATTTCACTGCACTTGCTCTTTCATTAGTTTTCGCTTTACTTTAATAAATTTTCCACTTCTTATTTTCTTAATAAATAAACTTCAACTATTTGAAATTTATAAAAAGAACAATTGCATGGTTAGTTTACCGTTGACTTGCCTAGCGGCGACGTTGGGCGCCATCATGGCCCATAGGAGAAATTGGGTCATGACATCATGGTATCAAAGCACTAGGTTCACGTAGGTCTCACAAGTTCTGAGCAGTCCTAATAGAGTCTTGCGGATCGGTGCAAAGACATCCGTACTTATCTTCGAGAGGCTATTAGGTGTTAAGAAATTACTCTTTCTTCATCTTGTATCGTGCAGTTGATGGTGAGAACGTGCGCAGAAGATGTACCCGACCATGGAGGAGTTGTTCCCTTTGTTGCTAGAGGCTGAGAGAGGGCTCCAGCTCGTGGCAGAGGACGAGGACGTCCCAGAGTTGCTCCAGTTGTGCCACCAGTGGATCTTGTGGGGGATCCTTCTATTGAGGAGCAGGGTGAGGTGCCTGCACCGGAGTCAGCCCCAGTGGATTTCATGGCCGCACCGGGATTCCAGGAGTTCATAGGTCGTATGTTGTAGTTCATGGATTCTATGACTCAGGCTGGTTTATTTCTAGCGGACTCAGGCCGGTTTATTTCCAGTAGACCCAGCAACATCTCAGGCGGGAGGGGGAGCACAGACCCCTACCGCTCAGGCTCCTGGGCATGCAGCTCCCGTATATCAGACCTCGGGCGCACTACCCATGGGCGGAGCTCAGCCAGTTACAACAGCTATACCTGAGCCCAGATCAGCTACGGCCGACGAGCCGCAGAAGCTATTGGATAGATGGACTAGGCTACATCCTCCTGTCTTTAGAGGTGAGCGATATGAGGACCCCTAGGACTTTATTTATCATTATAGGGACACACTGCACAACATGAGGATACTGGAGTCCCACAGGGTGGACTTTACCACTTTTCAGCTGTAGGGAAGGCCCGTAGATGGTGGCAGTCCTATCTTCTCGGCAGACCAGCAGGTTCTCCTCCCTTGACTTGGGACCAGTTCACACGCCTCTTCCTGCATAGATATATTCCACCCCCTCAGAGGGAAGAGTTGCGGTTTCAGTTTGAGCATCTCCAGCAGGGTCAGATATCGGTGATCGAGTATGAGGCAAGATTCTTCGAGTTGTCTCGCCATGCACTTATGATACTTCCCATCGATGCAGAGAGAGTGCGGAGGTTTGTTGTAGGTTTTCACTTTGGTATCCAGGCCACAATGGCCCAAGAGGTTGAGATGAGGACTTTTTACGAGCTAGTTGTGGAGATATCTTGGAGGATAGAGGGTGTTCATCAGCAGAACCGAGAGCAGGTGCCGAGGGACAAACAGTTCCAATATTCTGGAGAGTTCAATGGTGCTCCTCCTGGGGGCAGACATCAGTTTGCGAGGGGTCAGTCTAGTAGGCCCACATATCCAGCACCACCGCCTTCTTGTGGTACTCTAGTGCGGCCCTATTTCAGCGCCATTCCAGATAGCTCCTACTGCCCACCAGCTATTCAGGGTTCCTCCAGTGGGTATTCAGGCCATCAGGTTTAGTTCACAGGTCAGCAGTCCACCGTTCCGAGTGGTTGTTACAAGTCTGGGGATCTTGGCCACATGAAGAGGTTTTGTTCCAGACTTTGGGGCAAGGTAGTACAGTAGGGTCATCGGCCTATGATTACAGTACCAGCTGCCGCACCAGCCGTCCAGCCGCCCAGAGGAAGAGGGCAGGTGGGTAGGGGTCGTCCTAGAGGTGGAGGCCATTCAGGTCACGCTCCAGCTAGGTTCTATGCTTTTCCAGCCAGACCAGATGCAGTGGCCTCAGATGGCGTGATCACAAGTATTTTTTTTATTTGCGATAGAGATGCTTCGGTACTCTTTGATCCAGGGTCTACATATTCATATGTTTCATCTCTGTTTGCTCATTTTCTGGGTATTCCTCGTGAGTCCTTGGGTACTCATGTCTATGTGTCCACTCCAGTGGGCGATTATGTTATTATGGATCAGATCTATCGGTCTTGTATTGTGACTTTCTACTGTTATTAGACCAGAGAGGATTTTCTGTTGCTTGATATGACCGACTTTGAGATCATCCTGGGCATGGACTGGTTGTCTCCATATTATACCATCCTTGATTGCCATGCCAAGACTGTCACCTTGGTAATTCCATAGTTGACTAGATTGGAGTGGTAGGGTTCATCTGTCAGTGCATCTAGTCGGGTTATCTCTTTTCTGAAGGCTCGACATATGGTCGAGAAGGGTTTTTTGGCTTATCTAGCTTATGTTTGGGACACTACTACAAAGACTCCGATGATTGATTCAGTGCACGTGGTCCGAGAGTTCTCCGATGTGTTTCCTTCTGATCTTTCAGGCATGCCACCAGATCGTGATATCAATTTTTGTATTGATTTGGCTCCAGATACCCAGCCTATCTCTATTCCACCGTACCGCATGGCTCCAAAAGAGTTGAAGGAGTTGAAAGAACAACTTGAGGAGTTTATAGCAAAGGGGTTTGTCAGACCGAGTGTGTCGCCTTGGGGTGCACCGGTGTTATTCGTGAAGAAGAAGGATGGGACTATGCAAATGTGCATTGATTACTGCCAGTTGAACAAAGTTACCATTAAGAACAAGTACCCGTTGCCACGTATTGATGATTTGTTTGACCAGTTGCACAGTGCTAGGGTGTTCTCTAAGATCGACTTGAGATCGGGGTACCATCAGTTGAAGATTCATGATTCGGATGTTCCGAAGACGGCTTTTCGGATTAGATATGGCCACTATAAGTTCCTAGTGATGTCCTTCGGCTTGATTAACGCCCCGGTGGCGTTTATGGATTTGATGAACCGGGTGTTCAGGCCATATATTAAATCGTGTGTCATTGTCTTCATTGATGATATTTTGATCTACTCACGTAGCATGGAGGAGCACGAGCAACATTTCAGAGTGGTGATTCGGACCTTGAGGGAACAAAAGCTATATGCTAAGTTCTCCAAGTTTGAGTTTTGTTAGATTCTATGGCATTCTTGGGTCATGTTGTATCAGGCGATGGTATTAAGGTAGATCCCAAGAAGATAGAGGCAGTTCAAAGTTGGCTTCATCCTACCACATCGACCATGATCAGGAGCTTCTTGGGGTTAGCAGGTTATTATCGTCGATTTATGGAGGGCTTCTCATCTATTGCAGTCCTTTGACTAGATTGACCGAGAAGGGTGCTCAATTTTGATGGTCTGATGATTGCGAGGCAAGCTTTCAGAAGCTCAAGACCGCATTGACTTTAGCACCGGTGTTAGTGTTGCCTTTCGATTCAGGGATGTATACTGTGTGATGCGACATTTCACGCGTTGGCCTGGGTTGTGTATTGATACAAGAGGGGCGAGTTATTGCATATGCTTCACGTCAGCTGAAGCCCCACGAGAAGAATTACCCCGTACATGATTTGGAGTTGGCTGCGATAGTCCATGCTCTCAAGATATGGAGGCATTATCTTTATGGGGTGTCATATAAGGTTTACACCATCCATCGCAGCTTGCAGCATTTGTTCAAGCAGAAGAATCTCAATTTAAGGCAACGCATGTGGCTTGAGTTACTAAAAGATTATGATATTACAATCCTTTATCATCCGGGCAAGACGAATGTGATTATGGATGCCTTGAGCAGAAAGGCGAAGAGTATGGGTAGTTTGGCATTCATTTCAGCAAAGGAGAGGCCACTAGCTTTAGACATTCAGTCCTTGGCTAATAGACTTATGAGGTTGGATATTTCAGAGCCCACCTGAGTTCTTGCATGTGTCGTCGCCCAGTCTTCACTATTCGAGAAGATCAAGGCTCGTCAGTACGACAATCCACACTTATTGGTTCTCAGGGAGACGGTACTACAGGGTGGTTCCAAGGAGGTTACTATAGGTGAGGATGGTGTTCTGTGACTCCAGGGTCATCTATGTGTCCCTAATGTTTATGGATTGAGTGAAACGATTCTAGAGGAAGCACACAGTTCTCGGTATTCTATTCACCCAGGTGCTACAAAGATGGATCGCGACCTGAGGCAGCATTATTGGTGGCGGCGGATGAAGAAGGACATAGTTGAGTATGTAGCGAGGTGCCTAAATTGCCAGAATGTTAAGTATGAGCATCAGAGGCCAGGTGGCCTACTCCAGCAGATAGTTATACCTGAGTAGAAATAGGAGTGCATTACTATGGACTTCGTAGTTGGGTTGCCGCGGACCTTGTGGAAGTTTGATGCAGTTTGGGTCATTGTCGACAGGTTGACCAAGTCGGCACACTTCATTCCAGTTGTGACCACGTATTCTTTAGAGAGATTGGCCTAGATTTACATTCAGGAGATTGTTCGATTGCATGGTGTGCCTGTTTCCATTATATTAGATAGAGGCCTTCAGTTTACTTCGCATTTCTGGAGGGCACTACAGAGTGAGTTGGGGACCCAGGTAGAGCTCAGCACAATTTTTCATCCGCAGGCGGGTAGTCAGAGCGAACGGTTCAGATCTTTGAGGAACTTCTCAGAGCATGTGTGATTGACTTCGTAGGGCAGTGAGATCGATTCATGCCTTTGTCCGAGTGTGCTTACAATAATAGTTATCAGTCCAGCATCGAGATTGCTCCATTTGAGGCTTTATATGGTCGACGATGTCATTCGCCCATCAGATGGTTTGATCTCGGTGAAGCTAAGTTATATGGTACTGATTTGGTGAAGAATGCCTTGGAAAAGGTAAAGTTGATTGAAGAAAGACTTCGCACAGCACAGTCCAGACAGAAGAGTTACGCAGATCAGAATTTGCGTGATTTATTATTTATGGTGGGCGAGAAGATTCTCTTGAAAGTCTCGCCGATAAAGGGAATCATGAGGTTCGGGAAGAAAGGCAAGTTTAGCCCAACATTTATAGGTCCATTTGAGGTGTTGAGACGAGTTGGGGAGGTTGCTTTTGAGCTTGCGTTGCCTCCCAATCTATCGAGAGTTCATTCGGTATTCCACGTGTCTATGCTTTGGAAGTATCATGCCGATAGGTCTCATGTGTTAGACTACAACACAGTTCAGTTAGATGAGAGCCTGGGTTATAAGGAGGAGCTAGTTGTCATTGTTGACAGACAGGTTCGCCAGTTGAGGTCCAAGAAGATTTTTACCGGTAAAAGTTTAGTGGAGGGGTCAACAAGTCGAGGAGGCGACTTGGGAGACTGAGGAGGACATGCGGAGTAGATATCCACACTTATTTGCCACTCCAGGTATGATTCTAGACCCGTTCGAGGACAAACGTTCGTTTAAGAGGTGGAGAATATAACGATCCAACCGGTCATTTAGCTCTCTAGATCCCTGTTCCCCTAAATAAGACTCCCCGTATGTGATTTTACTATTTTATGACTTGCGAGGATAGTTAGTTTGGGTTTGGAAAGGTTCGGGTTGAAATTGGAACACATAGTTCCTTATTATTGGCTTAAAAAGGTTAAGTTTGACTTGAGTCAACATTTGTAGTAAACAACCCCGGAACCGGGATTTAGCGGTCCCAATAGATTTATATGATAATTATGGATTTGGGCGTATGTTTGGATCTGGTTTTGGATGACCCAGGAGCGTTTCGGCGCATAAAGTTGAAAGTTGGCGCATTGAAGGTTTTAAAGTTCTTTAAATTTGGTTTGGAGTAGGTTTCATTGTTATCGAGGCCCGTTTGGGATTCCGAGCCCGAGAATAGTTCTATATGGTGATTTAAGACTTTCACACAAAATTTGGTGTCATTCCAAGTAGTTTAAGTATGATTCGGGGTGTTTGGAGTAAGTTGGAAGAACTTGAAGTTCATAAGTTGACTCTATTTGGTTTTGGGTTGTGATTCTTAGTTTTGATATAGTTTTCCATGTTTCAAGAGGTCGAGCAGGTCCGTTTTATGTTTACGAACTTGTTGGTATGTTTGGGCGAGGCCCCGGGGGCCTCGGGTGCTATTCAGACGATACGCGGATCAAGTTTGGACTTGAAAGAACTGCTGGTGCACCAGTCCTGGTGCGTCCGCACCTGCGCGATTTTGGCTGCAGGTGCGAGCTTTTGACCGTAGAAGAGGCATGGTGTGGACTGTCCAGTGGTCACAGAAGCGAGGTAGGAACCGCACTTGCGAAAGCGTAGGTGCGAGGCAATCAATCACAAAAGCGGGCTCGCAGAAATGTGGTTTCGCCTGTAGAAACGATAGAGGCAGACCTGGGCATGGTCCGCACCTGCGAGGTTTTGTCTGCAGAAGCAAAGCCACAGGTGCGAAAGTGGCATCGCAGGAGTGAAAACCGTTGGACAGTAAGGTTCATTTAAGTCGAGGACTTAGGCAATTGTGGCTCATTTCTTTCATCTCTTGGGCAATTTTGGAGCTCTTTTAAGAGGGGTTTTCACCTAGCTATTGAAGGTATGTAATTTCTATCCAATGTAAGTTAAATACATAGGTTGTGGGTAGATTTTTAACATGTAAAGTTATGGAAATTATGTGTTTAATTGAAAAAATTAGATTTTGATAAAAATGGGATTTAACGACGAAAATGACTATGGAATTGGATAAAAATTATATATTTGAGTTTGTAAGGCTATGGGTAACAATTATCTTCAAACATTTTCGGAATTCGGGAACGTGGGCTCGGGGGTAAATTTTAGGAATCTTCCAATTTGGATTGGGTAATTACCCTAATAATTAAATTATGAACTTTTGAGTATATATTGATTAATTTATAATATTTGGCTAGTTTCGAGTTTTTTGGCACCAAGTTGAGGATTTAGAGCGTATTGGTGGACCGGAAGTGAGCTTGAGAATGAGATAGGTCTCTTGCCTAACCTTGTAAGAGGGAACTCATCCCCTTATGTGTATTTTTGTTGCATTACTTGTGTGGGGAGATACGAACGCACTATGTGACGGAGTCCGTGCGTAGCTATATTCCATGAGATGTCCGGGTAGTCTTAGATTCACATCATGCTTTAATTGTACTTTCATGTTTGTTATGCATACTAATTATTTTAAATAGAGCTGAGACTAGAGATTTTAAAGTTAAAAACTTCCAATTTAGATTTCTTATTTTTGGGGAAGGATTGAAGAATACTTAATAACTCTGAGAAATCCATGTCCTCTCGCGTCGCAAGTACTTCCGCGAGCGAGGTAAACTTCTCTATTCTCATGGGAGCGGGCTGTTCACCTCGGAAGTATAATAGATGCATCTATGGTTCGTGCCGTTCGACCCTCGACAGTGCACATAGTATTTTGGATCGGGTCGTACGACCTCGGCATAAATCGTGCGTGATAATACTCGAAACCCAATTACACTTGATATCATGTTATGGCTTGAGAGGTTATGATATATTTATTGACCGAAATTGATTTGGAACTAGTATGTGTTAGATGGAAGTTTTGGAATTTATTATGAGTTAAAGAATCCTTTATTCACCACTTGCTATTGTGTTATTATTCCCATATTCCGTGCCATTTTAGAATTTCTGTATTTTATTATTGGCCCATAGTAAGTGTCGATGTCGACCCCTCATTATTACTTATTCGAGGTTAGACTGTATACTTACTGTGTACATGTTGTTTATGTACTGACGCTACACTTCTGCACTAATCGTGCAGTATCTGAAGCAGGTGCATCTTGCAGATATCCCAACGCGCACCCCCGATACTCCAAGGCTTAGTGGTGAGCTGCTTTCTGAGTCCGTTCTGCAGCAATTAGAGTCTCTCCTTTGCATTTACTTTCTGTCTACTCTATTTTAGACAGTAGTTTAGTGTTTTGTCTATTTGTAATGACTCGACCGGTCGTTTCGATCATTTGCACTCCATACATAGGTTTGGGGGCATGCGTAGCTCCGTACGATGTATTATGACTTGTGTGAATTGTCGAGTTTGGTTTTCATGTTATTCGGAATCGATTTAGAAGAATGAATTTCATTGTTGAAGCTTTAAGTTGGAAGAGTTGACCAAGTTTGATTTTTTAGTATTTGACCTCAAATTGGAGTTTTGATGGTTCCGTTAGATCCGGATGGTGATTTAGAACTCGGGCGTATGACCGGATTTGCATTTGGATGTTTCTAGACAATTTCGGCATAAATTGGCAAAAATTGGAAAATTTGAAGGCTTAGAAAGTTCATAATTTTGACCGAAAGTTGATTTTGGTGATATCGGGTTCGAATTTTGGTTCCGGGAGTTGGAATATCTTCGTTATGTCATTTGAAACTTGTGTGCAAAATTTGAGGTCATTCCAAGTTGATTTGATATGTTCCGGCTCGAGTTTTGAAAGTTGAAAGTTCAAAGTTCATTTAAGTCGATTGGAGGTGCGATTTGTCGTTTCAATGTTGTTATGTGTGATTTGGGTCCTCGAGTATGTCCGTGACAAGTTACGGGACTAGTTGGTATATTCGGGCGGGGTCCCGAGTGGCTTATAAGAGTTTCAGATGAAGTTCGGATCATTTGGATCGATCTTTTGCTAAGGCAGTTGGTGGCAGGATCTGGTGTGATCGCACCTGCAGCTGTTTTGCACATGTACGATGGTCGTAGAAGTGACAAAGGAGTCGCAGAAGTGAGGTGAGAGCTGGGTGAGGAAGATCGCAGAGGCGGAATGATGAGGCGTATCTGCGCGTCCGCAGATGTGTAATTTTGAGTCGCAAAAGCGGCGTGTGGCGCAGAAGTGGGGAAAGCTCTGCAGGTGCGGAAGTTTGGTCTTCAGAGGGCTTCGCAAAAGCGAGAATTGTCCGCAGAAGCGGAGGTCGCAGATTCTACAATGTGACCGCATATGCGGAAATGCTGGGTAGAAGTTATATATTGAGGTTTTGGGTTCTTTTATCCTATTTTGAGATGTGGGACTCGGATTGAGGCGATTTTGGAAAATGGATTATGAGTTTTAAAGAGCAAATTGGGGATTTTAGCCTAAAGCTTTATAGAGTGAGTTTTTGAGTTTTGAATGTCAATTCGGAGTCGGATTTGAGTGAAACTAGTATGGTTGGACTCGTAATTAAATGGGTTGTCGGATTTTATAAGTTTCATCGGGTTCCGAGGAGCGGACCCGGGTTGGACTTTTGGGTTGATTGTTTTGTACTTCTGATTAACAATTCGACCTTTATCGATTGGGTTTGATTCCTTTGGCATTATTTGATGTATTTGAGTTGATTTTAGCTAGTTTCGATCCGTTCGGAGGTTGGTACACGCCGGATGGCATTTTTTGAGCATCGTTTGTCCTGCTCGGCATTGGATTTGCCTTGTTTGAAGTAAGTAACACTTCTAAACTTGGTGCTAAGGGTATGAACCCCTGAACATACGTGATATGTGGTTGGTGTTGAGGTGACGCACATGCTAGGTGACGGACGTGTGGGCGTACACCGTGTGAATTGTGACTCGGTTATTTCTATGGTACTTTGTAGTTACCTAATCTTATTTGTATCTATAAAATTTCTACGTGCTAGAGTAATTGGACTGTGATCTATGTTGGAAACCATGTCTAGGCTATATGCTTATCCTGTTGGGACCGACTGAGGTCATTTCTGCTGCTGAGTTATTTGCTTACATTGCAGCTACATACTCAATCATGTTCATTCATTTGCATATCATATCTCAGTCTCTGTCACCATTTATTGATACATCACATCATCATTTTTGGGCTGATTTTCATGACATTGCGAGCCCGAGAGACTGGAGAGATTGATGACTGGGTGAGGCCGAGGGCCTAATGGTGAGGTTATTTATAGGATCGGGCTGCACGCCACGGCATGTTCTATTGATTTATGCCATGATTGGCTTGTTATAGCTCTTGGGCTGAAGGAGCCCCTTCAGAGTCTATACACACCCCTAGTGAGCGCAAGTACCTACTGAGTGCGAGTGCCGAGCGATTGGGAGGATTGAGTGACTGTGAGGACTGAGTGAATTGATACTCTGAGAATATGCATATGGTTTTATCATTAAGTTGTATCGCATTGACATGCACACTTGACATACATGCATAGACATGCATTTTCCTCAAGCTGTACGATATTGCGTCATTCATTACTTCACATATACATTGACATGTAGGCATAGAGATATTTTCCTCATTCCATTTAAAAATGAAACATTTACTTGTTGAAAGTGTTTGGGAAAAATCCCAGTTTTACAAAACGTACTCATATTTTTGGTGATTTCGTTAAAAGATTTGGGTTTTCACTGATATACTTGGAAAGCAAGCCTATTTTTCTGGAACTGTGAATGAGCTGAGCATTTTATCTCTGAGCTACTTCTTTTATTACTTTCATTATGTTGTTATGAACTGTTGTTGGCTATTGGTGTTGGACCGTGGCCTATGTTCTTGCTCGTCACTACTTTCAACCTAAGGTTAGGTTTGCTACTTATTGAACACATGGGGTCGGTTGTACTCATACTACACTTCTACACCTGGCGTACAAATATTGGCTGTTGATGTTGCTGTGTTCGATGAGAGCTGGATTTGAAGATGTACCTACATTCCGATTGTAGCTGCCTCTTGTTCATGGTAGCCTTAGATTATTAAAAATATGTTTATGTATATTTCGAATAGATGATGTATTATTTCATACCAGCTTTGTAAACTATAAGTCTTCGAAGCTCATAATTTATACACCAGTCCTTGGGGAATGTATAAGATTCAGAATTGAGGTAGTAAAATATTATGTTTCAGAAGGATCTTTCTTGGTATTAAAGTCTTCAATCTGTGAGGAAGTAGCCCATTTTTCATCTTCGCAAAAATAATTTATCCAGTTGAGGCATTCTTGATTGATTGAGAAAAAACGATTATTTTCTTTTGCTTAATTGCCTTATTGAATTTCATTGGAATTGGATAATTGTTAATTGGCTTAGCTAGCAGGTTGGGTTAGGTGCCATCACGACTAGTTGGATTTTGGATCGTGACAAGTTGGTATCAGAGCTCTAGGTTCATAGGTTCTACAAATCTTGAGCAAGTGTCTAGTAGAGTCTTATGGATCGGTATGATGATGTCCATACCTATCTTCGGGAGGCTACAGGGCATTTAGGATAAACCTCCCATCTTTCTTTCGTTATCGTGCAACATTGATTCATCTTGAATCATAAGTCTTTGAATCCCCTCCACGTATTCGTATGCGCAAGTGAGCGCTCGGTATCAGTTGTGCATCACTGGCTTGTGATTTCATGGTTGGATGGTTATATGATGAGTATGACGTGACTGCAGGATGTGCTCAGATGGATTAAATGTAACGAGAAGAGTTTGCTTGAAATGTAAAAATGACTATTGGGTGCTAGATTGATGTCTTGATGTGACGCATAGTCTTAAGTTATGAGTGTGTTGAAAGATTTTTCATGTTGATTAATTGTGGAATGAAGTAGATTTTCATGTTTTGTTGATGAGTTCGGACCCGGAAAGATTAAGTGATTGCGTAGTAGTTGTGGCTGTGAAAGGGTATAAAGAGATGTCAGTTTGAGGCTAAGCAGGTAGGTTATAACCTGCTAGGTAATCTATGGATGTGTGATTTTTATGATGTTATGTGGAGGATTTCCTTTCTACCAGTGGGTTATATTCGTGCGATTCGAGTTTGGATCGGTTGTAACAGTTGAGTTGATCGTTATGTGGATGTATGCGCTCTTAGCAGATGATTGGAGGTACTGTATAGTTTATGTTATGTGAGCTTATAAAGGATTTAGTTGAATCTCCCTGCTATATTATGGCAGTAACAGAGTATGGGTATGGTGAGTTATCAGATGTTTTATTCCATGGCTTTGAGCCAAGTGGGAGAGTCTGCTATCGACGAGTTAATTGCATGGTTATGTGTTGTATTGGTTTCGGTTTAGGGTATACTTGTGAATCGGTTATGACTTGCAGATATTGAGATAGAAGATGTCTCGAGTAAAGGAATTTCTAGATACGGGTTATGTTACACTTTATGGGTATATGGGAATCATGGAATGATTTGAGTTTGTAATTCGTGACGGATATAGCGTGCATAGAGTAGGGGTTCACTCGGTTGTTCAGAGGTGTGGGTTACTTCTTTGGGTATTGTCGTGCTAATGGGGCACAAGTCATTCAGCCCGTTCGGGCGGTGCAATTGAGATGTGAGCAGAGTAAATGACTCTCGAGAAGGTTCTGATGGATTCAAGGTTTATACATGGCAATTGAAAATTTTGCGGATTTGTATATGGCTAGAATTTTGGGTTTAAGTTGGATGGTATCGAGATTGCGGTATTTCTTCATCATTATGGATTTTACATTTCAGTATCAGGAAGGTGAAGAAAATAATCTTAGGTTCACATAAGGTCTCTTCAGAGTGGGTGTATCGTTTGTGGTACTTTAAGTGCTTAAGAGAGAATTCAGTGGTTTATGGGTTTTAGGGCGGTGTGATTTTATTCTAGGGTCTCGTGGGGTGAGTTTTGTTTAGGTATCGTGGTGTTCTGGCACGGAGAAGTGTCACCTTGAGGGTAATTCGGAAGGAACTCGGAGAAATAGGACAATTTGGTAGTAGGTTGGATCAACTCAGTAATGGGCATGATCGGTTCTTTGGGTACTTATGATGTGGTGAGTCTCTACAGGGTTTTCGTGGCAATGCTCTTGGGTTTTAGCAACCCGCGTGGCTTGGTGGAGTTAGACAGATTCAGTTTTGATGGTTTGGTTTTGTGCAAATGGATTTCCAAATAGTTCTCAATGATTTCTATCACGGTTTGAGGTGGATATTTCCTACTAGCGTGAGGAACATGTTGCGTATTGTGCTTTTATCCTGGACGAGATCAAATGGAAAGTTCCTGGCTAATTGAGAATGTAGTTTGCTTGTGACTTAGAGTTTATTATGAGATTCTCGGGCTTTTCTTGTGATGACATGTTAGATGCAGTGTGTTGTATGGGATTGAGATTTGCATATTAAATGCCACGGTTCAGTTTTGAAATTAAGGTCATGAATTCTTAGACAACATAGACGGTTTCAGATTACTAGATGAATACTATTACTACTTGGTATTGCTTGAGAAGGGTGCGTATTTTAGAGGGTGCACTGTGTTTTGACTTGCTGATGCTTCATTGGTATTCCAGTACTCGCATGGTTGTTCGACTATTGATATTTAGATTTTTCTATACGGCACAGAAGAATTATAGAAGTATTCCTCGTGGGATGATTGCGTAAGAGAGATGTGTTATTCATTCAAGTGGTCGAGTTGGGATCATATAAGGTGATTCGTGTGTTTATGGATTCGGAGACTGGGAGTTCTCAGAAACTGATTGTTTCGTGGTTGTGGACTATGAAGTTGTGGCCAGAGCTAGCCAAATATTAGTATGTGTCATGGTTAGGTCTTTGTGGACTTTCGGAGGGTTAATTATCTATTTGTGGATAACCATGGTTGATTTTGACGCTCATTGGTAGGCCTAATGAGGATGTGTATTCTACACCGGTCAGATTTGTTGACTCGTCACCGTTATTGCAGAAAGGTGTGTCATTCGGTTGGAGTAAGCTTGTTCGTGTTCTAATATGTTCTATGAGTTACTCCTCTATGCCATGAAGGGTTGTGATTTGTTGGTTGTATGCACATATGGTGTAGGTCTATTTGGGCCCTACAGCGGAATTTGAGCGAGATGGGTATTAGGGTGTGGAATGAGTGATTGCGCATTGGTTATGTTCTTTCCGGACTGTGGTATTGCGTTATTGGTTCCTCCATGGTTATGGTCATGCACCTTGGGTATTTGATGTCGAATTGCGTGTAGTTATTGAGTTTGAGCATGATGGCTTGAGGTATTCCATATGGAGCCGTGTCTGGATGGGGTCACGCATTGCAGCTGGGTTATGTCAGGATATGATCCTTTGTGTTAGATTCGTGTGTCTTGGTTTTACTATGTAATATGGGTTTGTAACATTGCGGTTGTGGTGGTACTTGTTAAACTTGTGGGATGGTTCTCTCGTTTGAGTCATTTTCCATGATTGAGTGCATTTAGGTTGTTGTTTATTGGTGCATGAATTGCGTGGTTTGTGGCTTAAGGTTGTATTGGTATGGCATGTCAGTAGTGCGGCTGTATTTGATAAGATGGGGTCGTCGGACCTAGAATGGGTGCTATCGGATTTGATTACAGTGTGTTTGGAGGAATAATATCGGGAGTCGGCTTAGGACTTGACTTTGGTTCTAATTGGACGAGAGAAGGCTCCATGACTTTTGGTATGATGAGTGGTTATTAGTTTCTGCGTATTTCTTTCGTCATTGGTAGTGTACGAAGGTTTTAAAATGAGGTTTTGTTTGATATGAGGCTCATTACCGGTATTGGGTGTGTTTTGAGCAACTGTTGTGGTCAAAAGTTATTGTTGTAAACATCTGAGTTATGTGGTTCATCATGTGATTACATTTTCGGTTATGGTTATGGCTCGATACAGCTTGTTCAAACTTATGTAGTATGTAGGTGCGAGATTTAGGTATTGTAAGGAATTCTGGATATGGAAATTGGATTTTGTGGTTTAGGGGCTAAGGTTGAAGTAATAATCTTCAGTATGTTGTGTTGTCAGGCCTATATGGGATAGGGTGATGTAGGATCACCCCCGGGTATGTGCATGGTAAGGTTACATGGTGGTTTGATGGCTTTGGAACAACTCTCGGCATGTTCGAGGACAAGCGCATGTTTAAGTGGGGGAGGATGTAATGACCCGATCAGTCGTTTCGAGCATTTGCACCTCTCTCGGAGGTTTGGGGAAATGCTTAGCTCCGTATGACGTATTATGACATGTGTGAATTGTCGGTTTTGGTTTTCAAGTTATTCGGAATCGATTTGGAAGAATGAATTTCATTGTTGAAGCTTTAAGTTAGAACACTTGACCAAGTTTGACTTTTTAGTATTTGACCTCATATTGGAGTTTTGATGGTTCCATTAGGTTCGTATGGTTATATAGGACTCGAGCGTATGCCCGTATTTGTATTTGGATGTTTCTAGAAGGTTTCGACACAAATTGACGAAAATTGGAAATTTTGAAGGTTTGGAAAGTTCATAAGTTTGATCGGAAGTTGACTTTGGTGATATCGGGTTCGGATTTTGGTTCCGGGAGTTGGAATAGCTTCGTTATGTCATTTGAAACTTGTGTGCAAAATTTGAGGTGATTCCGAGTTGATTTGATATGTTTCAGCGCGAGTTTTCGAAGTTGAAAGTTCAAAGTTCATTTAAGTCGATTGGAGGTGCGATTCGTCATTTAAGTCGATTGGATGCTGACTTTGGTTGGTTCACAGAAGCGAAGATCGGGCCGCATGCGCGGGTCCGCAGAAGCAGGATTTTGGTTCGCAAATGCGATAACCGCTGGGCAGAACCTATAAATCGAGGTTTTGGTTATATTATCATATTTTGAGATTTGGGGCTCGGATGGAGGCAATTGTTGAAGCGATTTTCACCATATGGATTGGGGTAAGTGTTCTCCGGATATTATTTATTATATTTCGTGATTCTATCTTTGCTTTTGGCAATTGAATTATGAATTTTAAAAAGAAATTGGGGGTTTTGGCCTAAAGTTTCATAAAGTGAGTTTTTGAGTTTTGAACATCGATTCAGAGTCAGATTTGAGTGAAACTAGTATGGTTGGACTAGTAATTAAATGGGTTGTTGAATTGTATAAGTTTTATCGGGTTCCGAGGAGCGGGCACGGGTTGGACTTTTGGGTTGATTATGGACTTCTTATTAAAATTTCGATCTTTATCGATTGGGTTTGTTTCCTTTGGCATTATTTGATGTATTTGAGTTGCTTTTGGCTAGTTTCGAGCCGTTCGGAGGTCGGTACACACGGGATGGAATTTTTGGAGCATCGTTTATCCTGCTCGGTATTGGATTTGCCTTGTTTGAGGTAAGTAACACTTCTAAACTTGGTGCTGAGGGTATGAACCCCTGAACATACGTGATATGTGGTTGGTGTTGAGCTGACGCACATGCTAGGTGATGGGCGTATGGGCATGCACCGTGTGAATTGTGACTCGGTTATTTTTGTGGTACTGTGTAGTTACCTAATCTTATTTATATCTATGAAATCTCTACGTGTTGTAATTGGGTTGTGATCCATATTGTAAACCATATCTAGGCTACATGCTTATTCAGTTGGGACCCACTGAGGTCATTTTTGCTGTTGACTTATTTGCTTACATTTCAATTTCATACTTAGTCATGTTCATTCAATTGCATATCATATCTCAGTCTATGTCACCATTTATTGATACATCACATCATCGTTTTTGGGCTGATTTTCATGACATTACGAGCCCGAGAGACTGTAGAGATTGATGACTAAGTGAGGCCGAGGGCCTGATGGTGAGGATATTTATGGGATCGGGCTGCACGTCGCAGCATGTTCTATTGATTTATGCCATGATTGGCTTGTTATAGCGCTTGGGCTGAAGGAGCCCCTCCAGAGTCTATACACAACCCTAGTGAGTGCAGGTACCTACTGAGTGTGAGTGCCGAGTGAAAGGAAGGATTGAGTGACTGTGAGGACTGAGTGAATTGATACTCTGAGATTATGCATATGGTTTTATCATTGAGTTGCATCGCATTGACATGCACACTTGACATACATGCATAGACATGCATTTTCCTCAAGCTGTACGATATTGCGTCATTCATGACTTCACATATACATTGACATGTAGGCATAGAGATGTATTTTCCTCATGCCATTTGAAAATGAAACATTTACCTGTTGAAAGTTTATGGGAAAAATCCCAGTTTTACAAAACGTACTCATATTTTTGGTGATTTCGTTAAAAGATTTGGATTTTCACTGATATACTTGGAAAACAAGCCTATTTTTCTGGAACTGTGAACGAGCTGAGCATTTTATCTCTGAGCTACTTCTTTTATTACTTCCATTATGTTGTTATGAACTGTTGTTGGCTATTGGTGTTGAACCCTGACCTCTGTTCCTGCTCGTCACTACTTTCAACATAAGGTTTGGTTTGCTACTTATTGAGTACATGGTGTCGGTTGTACTCATATTACACTTCTACACCCGGCGTATAGATGTTGGCTGTTGATATTGCTGTGTTCGATGAGAGCTGGATTTGAAGATGTACCTACATTCCGGTTGTAGCTGCCTCTTGTTCATGGTAGCCTTAGATTATTAAAAATAGTTTTATGTACATTTTGAATAAATGATGTATTATTTCATACCAGCTTTGTAAACTCTAAGGCTTCGAAGCTCATGATTTGTACTACCAGTCCTTGGGGAATGTATAAGATTCAACATTGAGGTAGTAAAATATTAAGTTTCAGAAGGATCTTTCTTGGTATTAAAGTCTTCAATCTGTGAGGAAGTAGCCCATTTTTCATCTTCGCAAAAATAATTTATCCAGTTGAGGCATTCTTGATTGATTGAAACAAAACGATTATTTTCTTTCGCTTAATTGTCTTATTAAATTTCATTGGAATTGGATAGTTGTTAATTGGCTTAGCTAGCGGGTTGGGTTAGGTTCCATCACGACTAGTTGGATTTTGGATCGTGACAAGTTGATATCAGAGCTCTAGGTTCATAGGTTCTACAAGTCAAGAGTAAGTGTCTAGTAGAGTCTTATGGATCGGTATGATGACGTCCATACCTATGTTCAGGAGGCTACAAGGCATTTAGGATAAACTTCCCATCTTTCTTTCCTTATCGTGCGACATTGATTCAGCTTGAAGTATAACTCTTTGAATTCCCTCCACGTATTCGTATGCACATGTGAGCGCTTGGTATCAGTTGTGTATCACCGGCTTGTGATTCCATGGCTGGATGGCTATATGATGAGTATGATGTGACTGCAGGATATGCTTAGATGGATTGAGTGTGACAAGAAGAGTTTGCTTGAGATGTAAAAAGGACTATTGGGTGCTACATTGATGTCTTGATGTGACACATAGTCTTAAGTTATGAGTGTGTTGAAAGATTTTGCATGTTGATTAATATTGGAATGAAGTAGATTTTCATGTTTTGTTGATTAGTTCGGACCCGGGAAGATTAAGTGATTGCATAGTAGTTGTGGCTGTAAAAAGGTATAAAGAGATGTCAGTTTTAGGCTAAGCAGGTAGGTTATAACCTGCTAGGTAATCTATGGATGTGTGATTTTTATGATGTTGTGTGGAGGATTTCCTTTCTACCAGTGGGTTATATTCGTGCGATTTGAGTTTGGATCGGTTGTAACAGTTGACCTGACCGTCACGTGGATGTATGCGATCTTAGCAGATGATTGGAGGTACTATATGGTTTATGTTATGTGAGCTTATAAAGGATTTAGTTGAAACTCCCTGTGGTATTATGGCAGTAATAGAGTATGGGTATGGTGAGTTATCATATGTTTTATTCCATGGCTTTGAGCCAAGTGGGGGAGTCTGCTATTGACGAGTTGATTGCACGGTTATGTGTTGTATTGGTTTCAGTTTAGGGTATACTTGTGAATCGGTTATGACTTGCAGAGATTGAGATCGAGGATGTCTCGAGTAAAGAAATTTCTAGATACGGGTTATGTTACACTTTATGGGTATATGGGAATCATGGAATGATTTGAGTTTGTAATTCGTGACGGATGTAGCGTACATAGAGTAAGGGTTCACTCGATTGTTTAGAGGTGTGGGTTACTTCTTTGGGTATTGTCGTGCTAATGGGGCACAAGTCATTCGGCCCGTTTGGGCGGTGCAATTGAGATATGAGTAGAGTAAATGACTCTCGAGAAGGTTCTGATGGATTCAAGGTTTATACATGGCAATTGAGAATTTTGCGGATTTGTATATGGCTAGAATCTGGGGTTTAAGTTGGATGGTATCAAGATTGCGGTATTTCTTCATCATTATGGATTTTACATTTCAGTATCAGGAAGGTGAAGAAAATAATTTTAGGTTCACATAAGGTCTCTTCAGAGTGGGTGTATCGTTTGTGGTGCTTTGGGGTGCTTAAGAGAGAATTCAGTGGTTTATGGGCTTTAGGGCGGTGTGATTTTACTCTAGGATCTCGTGGGGTGAGTTTTGGTTAGGTATTGTGGTGTTCTGGCAAGGATAAGTGTCACCTTGAGGGTAATTCGGAAGGAACTCGGAGAAATAGGATAGTTTGGTAGTAGGTTGAATCGGTATGATAATGGGCATGATCGGTTCTTTGGGTACTTATGATGTGGTAAATCTCTACAGGTGTTTCGTGGCAATGCTCTTGGGTTTTGGCGACCCGCGTGGCTTGGTGGAGTTAGAGAGATTCAGTTCTGATGGTTTGGTTATGTGTAAATGGATTTCCAAAGAGTTCTTGATGATTTCTATCACAGTGTGAGGTGGATATTTCCTACTAGCGTGAGGAACATATTGCGTATTGTGCTTTTATCCTGGATGAGATCAAATGGAAAGTTCCTGGCTAATTGAGAATGTAGTTTGCTTGTGACTCAGAGCTGATTAAGAGATTCTCGGGCTTTTCTTGTGATGACATGTTAGATGCGATGTGTTGTGTGGGATTGATATTTGCATGTTAAAAGCGACAGTTCAGTTTTGAAAAGAAGGTCATGAATTCTTAGACAATATGGACGGTTTCAGATTACTAGATGAATGCTATTACTACTTGGTATTGCTTGAGAAGGGTGCGTATTTCAGAGGGTGCACTGTGTTTTGACTTGCTGATGCTTCATTGGTATTTCGGTACTCACCTGGTTGGTCGACTATTGATATCTAGATTTTGCTATGCGGCACGGAAGAATTATAGAAGTATTCCTCGTTGGATGATTGTGTAAGAAAGATGTGTTAGTCATTCGAGTGGTGGAGTTGGGATCAGATAAGGTGATTCGTGTGTTTCGAGCATTTGCACTTCGCTCGGAGGTTTGGGGGCATGCGTAGCTCCGTACGATGTATTATGACTTGTGTGAATCGTCGGTTTTGGTTTTCAGGTTATTTGGAATCGATTTGGAAGAATGAATTTCACGTTGAAGCTTTAAGTTGGAACACTTGACCAAGTTTGACTTTTTAGTATTTGACCTCGAATTGGAGTTTTGATGGTTCCATTAGGTTCGTATGGTTATTTAGGACTCAGGTGTATGCCCGGATTTGCATTTGGATGTTTCTAGAAGGTTTCGACGTAAATTGGCAAAAATTGGAAATTTGAAGGCTTGAAAAGTTCATAAGTTTGAACGGAAGTTGACTTTGATGATATCGGGTTCGAATTTTAGTTCCGGGAGTTGGAATAGCTTCGTTATGTCATTTGAAACTTGTGTGGAAAATTTGAGATCATTCCAAGTTGATTTGATATGTTTCAGCGCGAGTTTTGGAAGTTCAAAGTTCATTTAAGTCGATTGGAGGTGCAATTCGGTATTTAAGTCGATGGGCTACTGAGTTTGGTTGGTTCGCAGAAGCGAAGATTGGGCCGCATGCGCGGGTCCACATAAGCGGGATTTTGGTTCGCAGATGCGATAACTCTGGGCAGAACCTATAAATCGAGGTTTTAGTTCTATTATCATATTTTGAGATTTGGGGTTCAGATGGAGGCAATTTTTGAAGCGATTTTCACCATATGGATTGGGATAAGTGTTCTCTAGACATTTGTTTTATTATATTTTGTGATTCTATCTTCGTTTTTGGCAATTGGATTATGAATTTTAAAAAAAAATTGGGGGCTTTGGCCTAAAGTTTCATAAAGTGAGTTTTTGAGTTTTGAATATCGATTCGGAGTCGGATTTGAGTGAAACTACTATGGTTGGACTCGTAACTGAATGGGTCGTCAAATTTTATAAGTTTTATTGGGTTTCGAGGCACAGTCCAGGGTTGGACTTTTGGGTTGATTTTGGACTTCTGATTAAAAATTCGACCTTTATCGATTGAGTTTATTTCCTTTGGCATTATTTGATGTATTTGAGTTGCTTTTGGCTAGTTTCCAGCCGTTCGAAGCTCGGTACGCTCGGGATGGCATTTTTGGAGCATCGCTTGTCCTGCTCGGTATTGAATTTGGCTTGTTTGAGGTAAGTAACACTTCTAAACTTGGTGTTGAGGGTATGAACCCCTGAACATACATGATATGTGGTTGGTATTGAGGTGACGCACATGCTAGGTGACGGGCGTGTAGGCGTGCACCGTGTGAATTGTGACTTGGTTATTTCTGTGGTACTGTGTAGTTACCTAATCTTATTTATATCTATGAAATCTCTACGTGCTAGAGTAATTGGGTTGTGATCCATGTTGGAAACCATGTCTAGGCTATATGTTTATCCTGTTGGGACCGACAAGGTCATTTCTGCTGTTGAGTTATTTGCTTACATTGCATCTACATACTCAATCATGTTCATTCATTTGCATATCATATCTCAGTCTCTGTCATTATTTATTGATACATCACATCATCATGTTGGGTTGATTTTCCTGACATTATGAACCAGAGAGACTAGAGAGATTGATGACTGAGTGAGGCCGATGGCCTGATAGTGAGGATATTGATGGGATCGAGTTGCACGCCCGCAACATATATTATTGATTTATGATAAGATCGGTCTGCACGCCGCAACATATTTTATTGATTTATGCCATGATTGGCTTGTTATAGCGCTTGGGATGAAGGAGCCCTTCCGGAGTCTGTACACCCCTAGTGAGCGCAAGTGCCTATTGAGTGCGAGTGCCGAGTGATTGGGAGGACTGAGTAACTGTGAGGACTGAGTGACTGGGAGGACTAAGTGAATTGATACTCTGCGATTATGCATATGGTTTTATCATTGAGTTGCATTGCATTCGACATGCACACTTGACATACATGCATAGAGATGTATTTTCCTTATGTTCTACGATATTGCGTCATTCATCACTTCACATACTCATTGACATGTAGGCATAGAGATGTAGTTTCCTCATGCCATTTGAAAATGAAACATTTACCTGTTGGAAGTTTTTGGGAAATTCATAGTTTTACAAGCGTACTCATATTTTGGTGATTTCGGTAAAAGATTGGGTTTTCACTGATATATTTGAAAAGCATGCATGTTTTTCGTAACTGTGAACGAGTTGAGCATCATACCTCTGGGTTATTTTTCTTGCATTATTTTATTACATTGTTATGCACCGTTGCTGGTTATTGGAGTTGGACTCGGACCCTTGTCCCAGCTCGTCATTACTTTCAACCTAAGGTTAGGTTTGTTATTATTGAGTGTATGAGGTCGGTTGTACTCATACTACACTTCTGCACCTTGCGTGCAGATGTTGGATGCTGATGTTGCTGTGCACGACGGGAGCTGGATTTGAAGATATACCCGCATTCCGGTCATAACTGCCTTTTGATCTTGGTAGCTTTAGAATTTTAATCTGTCCATATATATTTCAAACAGATGATGTACTTTATTTCATACCAGCTTGGTAAATTCTAAATCTTAGAAGCTCATGATTTGTATTACCACTCCTTGGGAATTCTCGTATAACAGTTCAGTTGTATTATCATTTCTTCTCTTAATAAATATCATTTGAACTGGTTTGTTGTTAACTAGCTTACCTAGCGGGTTGAGTTAGGTGCCATCACGGCTAGTTGAATTTTGGGTCGTGACATGAATCAATCCCGAACTTCCCAAAAATTAGAACCAACCATGCACACAAGTGGTAATACATCATATGATGCTACTCAAGACCTCAAACAACTGAACGAAATGTTAATACTCAAAACGACGGCTCTGATTGTTACAAAAGGACATGGAATTGGTAAAGATAAGTTTGGCAGGATAGGGCGGAGTACCTATAGCGTATGCGTGCAATGTACTATAGCCCGACGTCCATTAGCTTGGAACGTTTGGCCAGGAAGATATATTGCATGGCAGGCATGCGGTATAGGTACTCTCATTCTTATTTTTTTCATGTTACTTTGGTTGCCCGGGTCCAATTTTACGCTACTTTCGTTCCAGACTCCAATAATCAATGTCCTTCTAACGCTTATAATATAAATAAATAGATCTTAGTCGGATCTTTTGTTCGTATTGATTTATGTTATGTAAAAAAAATGTACAGGGATCGTTTGTTCATATTGAATTACTTCATTAGTATTCAGCTTTATCAATGTTTATGCAATTTTTTAAAAACAAATCAAATAAATTACTGTATAATTTTGTTAAACACCACTCTAAAAATTTGAGTCAAGCTTTCAATTTTCTAGAACATCCTTAATAGTAAGCAGCGTAGCATCTTAGTCAAGAGGAATTGGATTATGAATATACTTCAGAAAATTATTGGTCCGACAGGCGTTACTTTAACCTTTATTAGTTCGTAAACATAACATAGTACGCCATCATATACGAAATGACATTATCAAGCCTACGTGTACAAATGCTATTGGCTCTATGACTTACATTCCCTTTATCTTCTTCGTTACGTTTCACAAGATATTAATCAAAGTGGTTTTCGTACTATTCTACGCGGTATATGCAGCAGAATCCAAGAATTAAAACGCGGTCTCTTTTCTTTATCTTTGCTTGGGTATTGGGTTTCTTACAAAATCACAAAGTCATATCACTCATATGTCACTTTCTCTGATGTTTCCTCTTTATTATTCGTCTATGATGAATTTTCCAGGAATCTTTTTGTAATTCGTTAAGAGGGTTCTCCACATCACCCATTCAACACCCTTTTATTAGTATTTCTTTTTCTCTAATTCAGCTCAAATCAATAGTCCATTCTTTTTCTTTTTGGATTTTCTATCTAAACTTTGAATATTGGTGATGGCCGTAATTGCTGGAGATAATGCGATCGCCGTACTTCCGGGGGGAAAACAGTTGGAAGTTCCACCATTGAATACGTTACCTGTTGGATATCGTTTTCGGCCCACGGATGAGGAGCTTGTCAATCATTATTTGCGCTTGAAGATCAATGGTTGTGACGACAAAGTTGGTGTCATTCGAGAAGTTGATATCTGCAAATTCGAGCCCTCGGACTTGCCTGGTCAGTTTTCGTCAACTTTTTCACCTCTTCTTGTTGTAAATGCTTTTTCCTTTATTTTTTAGGTTATTTTTTTGTGTGTGCTGTTGTACTTCTGGTCAGCAGATTCATGAAGAAATCGATTTTTTTTTTTG
>AWOL01S0008817.1:4488-22555 GCA_000715115.1 Nicotiana otophora
CTACTTCACACTTATATACCCAACTAACTATTTTCACTTTCAAGCATCTATATAGATTACCGACAATAAAGAATCCCTAATCATGACTTTTAGTACACCTATGAGCAATTAACAATTATGCATATTGAGACTTCTTACATAATTTGGCATAATAGCCTTCACTTCAAACACTACTTGGAGTCATAACATGTTTATACCCAACTCATGCTTTGAACACATTCCCGAAGGATAACATCATATGATAAGAGCATCCGAAACACATTTTAAACATATACCTTTCAGCACAAAGCTTATTCAGAATAGTTGTTTTATAAAGAATAACTNTACCTCGCCTTGAGCTTTCCTTAAATGACCAAAGTGTTCCAAAAATTCTAGCAATCCCAATCTATTTTGAGACATAACAAAATAGAACACAAATTTGGAAGATATTCATGGTTTCGGCTCATTTGAGCATTTTATCAAATACTAGGTGTGCAAATTTGGCTACAAGGTTCTTGTACAAGATTTCCTTCATTCCACAACCCAATCTTTACTTATTTGAGCTTATTAATCTTCACACAAACCTCATTGGTAGAAGCATATATAAATACTACTCTAACACCCAAGAATCATACACCTATTCATCCATCTTTTACCCCAAACTCGAAATTGAAGACTAGGGGTTTGAGTCTTACCTCTTGAGTTAAGATCTTTTGTGATTTCCTTGTTAATCTTCAAATATTTGAGCAAGAATCGAAGGACAATTTGCTGAAAATCACTCTCCCACTCTAGGGTACTCTCTCACTCTCAAAATATCATGTTTTAGCTCAAAAATGACTTAACCCCTCTCTCAACCCGGCCTTGGTTCATTTAATGGGCTCCTACGTGCGCGGCCGCGCACACAAGGCAGAAACTCCCAAATATGTGTGGCCGCTAATCTGTGCGCATATGACATGGGTCCAATAAAATTGCCATAACTGTTTGTCGAAATATCCAAATGGCGAACGGTTTAATTCCTTGGAAACTAGACTCAAAGGGATTTAATTTGATAGTTAGATAACTTGCTAAGTCTTTGTAGTTTGGTAGAGGAATGCGTTTGAAGTAGTATGTTATGCGAATTGAAACATCCTTTCCACTTAATGTATCCAACTTATTCCACACAAGTTCTTGCCATTAACAAAACTCCTTAGTATATTCCAACACACCTTAAACATATATTGCCATTTCAAAATGATGTGGTTCTATCCCATGGGTCTCGTTTAATACTCGAATACGTTATTCCCGAATACCGTTGGATTACTTTAAAATCTTAAATTATTAAGAAATTTTTAGCAGGGCTTTATAGACAACTACACTGGTAGAATGGTATGAAGAGGGACATTGCCAAGTATGTCGCTCGGTGTCCAAATTGTTAGCATGTCAAGGCTGAACATCATAAACTGGGAGAATTGCTACAGAATATGGAAATTGCAACGTGGAAATGGGATGTGATCAATATGGATTTTATTATCGGATTACCACGATAATGGTGAAAGTTTTACTATATATAGGTTATCGTGGATTTATCACCAAGTGGGTCACTTTGTGCTAGTTAAGACTACCTTCTCATCGAAAGATTATGCTAAGATAAACATTAACGAGATAGTTCCACTCCATGGGGTTCCGATTTCCATCATATAAGACAGAGGTCGTAGTTATAGCTAACTTCTGGATATCATTCCAAACAAGATTGGGAACAAAGATCAAACTTAGTACAACCTTCCTTCCACAAGATGATGGCCAGGCCAAGCGCACTATTCAAATAATCGAGGGTATGCTACGGGTGTATATCCTGGACTTCAAGGGATATTGGGAGGATCACCTACCACTCATTGAATTTTCTAACAACAACAACTACCATAGTAGTATAATATGGCACCATATGGGCAAAATTGCAGATCTTCTATTAGCTGGTTCGAAGTGGGTGAAACAAAGTTGTTGGGACCAGAGCTGGTACAACAGGCAGTAGAGAAGGTGAAGCTAATTCGAAACAGATTGTTGGCCGCCCAAAGGAGGCAGAAATCTTACTCGGATAACCGACAGTGAGAACTAGAGTTTGCTATAGGGGACTGGGTGTGTGTTCTTGAAGGTGTTACCTATGAAAGGCATTATGAGATTTGGCAAAAAGGGCAAACTCAGCCCCTGGTATATCGGACAATATCAAATCATGCGGACTATCGGTCAGGTGGCTTATGAGCTTGAGTTGCACTCGGAATTGGAAGAAGTGCATTCGGTATTTCACGTGTCTATACTCCGAAAGTACTTGAGTGATCTATCCCGTGTCACCCCTATTGGAGATATCCAAGTTACAGAAGACCTATCTTACGACAAAATTACGGTAGCCATCTTAGATCGACAAGTCCATAAGCTGCGAACCAGAGAATTGGCTTTGGTTAAGGTACTTTGGAGGAACAAAAGTAAGTAGGAGATGATGCAGGAAGCTGAAGAGGACATGAAATCTAGGTACCCCCGTCTATTCCCCACTATGGAAGGCAACAATGCAACTATCATCATGGGCCATGATTCAACATTCGAGTACGAATATTCCAAAGAGGGAATAATGTTACACCCCATACTTAAATAAAGTATGGTAAGTGCGGATCCTAGTGAGGCTAAACAGCTGGAGACACGTTCGAAGCAATAAAGCGGTCACACATTTCATTTGGTCTGCACCATGTGTCTCATAGAGCGCAACAACTGGAGCGGGGCAACCCATTTTGCATGTGGAAGTGGCATAAATTCCTATGCTTGGTAATAGTATTAAAAGGGAAATGAGGCTCTTTCTATTTCATTCCAGAATTATCATCAGAAAAAGTCCTCTAAAAATACTCTCAACGCCTCTTTATAATTTCCTAGCAAATTAAGGCAAAGTAGAAGGTGAATCTGGATTTAGCAAGATTTAACTCAAAGATCTTGGAGTCATAGTCGTGTCGAGTAGCGTCTAGTGGAATCGATCCTGAAGATTCATTAGAGGTGAAGCTAACCACCATAGTGTGTAATTAGATCGCCAACAAGGTATGTAGGGCAACCTTCTTTCTTGACATGAATTAGTGTAAGTCTCTCCTTATTTCTAATTGACTCTTATACTGTGATGTTTAGTAGTTTTAAGTCCTCTCAATGATGATCATCCATGTTCCTGTGCGATTTTACTGGAAGCAGGTCTTTCAGAAGTCTAGATTGTTTCCAGTTGGTATCTTATGGTAGGAAAGTATGATTTATTCTTTTTGATACCCAATTTTGCCCTCATCGTTTATAAATATCATTTTTGCATTATCACCAATTGACAGGAGCCATATAAGTATTTTCTATAATTATTCTTAATCTTTAAGGCTTTAAAATTTATTTTCTTGCATTACTATTCAAATATTTACTAATTACCCTTCCAAATTAACCGAATCATCCAAATTTATTATTTACACACACATATATATTTTATAAATTCATAATGTTAAGCTATTATTTCCTAACATTTTACTGCATAAATAATATTTTTACTATTTATTAATCATTTTTATAAATTATTTTAAACAATTGTTGCATATTTAATTTCATAGACCTATCCTAAGCCAATTTTCGGACCCAAATACCAACCCATACCTAAAAACACCTTGGCCCAATCCCCCTAACCCAAAACCAAATGACCCCTTTAATTATAACCCAATCGAGACCCGTTCTACGACCCACCCCGCTTCTCCTCTAATCCTGGTCATTGATTTTAAATTCTCAAATGATCAACGACCCAATGCCATTCCCCCATTTTCATTACCCTCGGTCTAAACCCTAACACCCATTCTTCTGAGACAGCCACCCCCAAATCCTCTAACCCTCATCTTCTCTCTTCTGAATAACCCTAGCCGCCTCCCCCCTAAATCCCTCTCCTAATCCCATTGATAATAGGATTCCATCATTATTTTCTTACCATATCTATGTTTCTCCGCTACTTGTCACACGTTTATGGTATTGCATAGGTACTTGCCTAATTCTGGCTAGTACCATCTCCAGATCAGAGTTCAATCTACTTTAATCTTGGAGATTTGGACAATATTGCATCCATATACATGAAGAAAGGCCTGATTCATTATACCAGTTGGCCGATCTTAAGCACCGAACCCTAATTAGGGTTTGGAGTTTGATTTCTTTCCTTTCCGGTTACTTTACTGATTTCATGTGTATTTTTCTTCTTTCCTTATTTATGTTTGCTTGATTTTCCTTCCTTGTTTACTCTTTTGATCTAACTACTGTATAAACCCCCTTCCCCTTTAAGTCCTAACGACTACTGCAACGATTACCACGTAAAACTACTGCTATTGCTCTCTCACTCTCACTCCTACTGTTCATTATTTTGAGACCTTGACCGACTGAAAGCCAAGGCCATCAAAATTCAATTTTTTCCCTTTCTCGGAGTGAGCACTACTTAGGGTTCACTTGAAACCCTTGGGAACTCTGATGCACTAAGATTTTGGGGTTCTGCTGTTCTTTGCTATTGACGAATGGAATATTACTGGGACTGCTTCTTTTTACTTGTTTGTTTGTTCATCTACAACTGGTAAGTGTCTTTGGCCCTAGAAATTTCATCCTCTTTCGTTTATATTCATGATATGTACATCTGTGCCACTTAAACCTTTGTGAACCAATATGCTACTATATTACCCTACTATTTCATGGCTCTGAACTTGCCTAATTTCTACTTTCGATGTATGCATATGGTATGTGCTCAACATAAATGATTCTTACAACCTCGAGCATGTCTAGCCTAGTGTGTTTTTATGTGTCTGAATGTTTATACATGTTGCTCGTCCTGAGATGATATCCCTACTTTAGTTTGCATTCTCGTGATAGACTAATTCATGTGCTCAAGTTCCTGTTGGAAAATTCTTGTGTAACTTAATACTCTACTAAAGTCAATTCTCAACTATGTTAGCCAAAATGTGTTACCCTACTAATTGTAACTTTAATGTGTGTTCCATGCCTTGTTTAATGCTATGTTGTTTAGTCCCAACTATGGCTTACAAGGTAAACAATGCAATATCTAGCCTTTTCTCCTATGTGTGGTATGACAATCCAGTTCTTGAGGTATCCTTACCTACTATGAGTTCTTGTGTTGTTTAAGCTTTTGTATTATGACTGGTATTTTGCATGTTGGAGTTTCTTCATGCTCAATTAATGTTTGTTTGTACACCATGTCCACCAACCTATTTGGTTATCCCATTTTTATTAGGTCCTCATTCTAGACATCTTCATGTGAGGACTATACTTTATTGGTTTCATGTCTATGATTCTACTGAACTCTTATGTCTGAAGTTCTTTATGCTAATTCTGGACTATGCTTTGATTTGAAACTTTACTTTAAGTAGTTTGTTATACTATGATGGTCAATCATATCACCTTATCTTCCGAAAAATGCAAGCATGAACCTGGCTTCTGTATGCCCTATGAACTTGTCAATATGCTTTAGAGAGAACTGATGTTAGTTATGGCTTTGAGAATTCAGTGTGTAGACTACAAAAGTTGTTTAATTAATCCTATGTATAGTTTGTTACTCATGTGGTTAAATTTTGCATTGTTGGGTAAGTTAGTCCCCCCTTCAAGCTTGGTATGGGTCCGTGTCTATGTTTGAGTCATGCAACTGATACACACTGATGTTTTAGGGTGTACCTAGATCAGGGTTTGCTATTTGTGCAAAAAATAAGCTTATTGAAGGCCTCCACGTTGCTGGGTTATTCTTCCTTGGGCCTACTCTGTTTATTGGGCCTGTATTTGTTTTAATTGTAATATTTGACCATGTATTCTTTATTTTAGGCCTGTAATGATTTTTAAACACACAATTGGAGATTTAGTGAAACTTGGGAAATGAGTGTACTCTATTCTTGCATAAAAGGGTAGAAAATATGCCTATAGGGTCTAAGTGCTTTATTTGATATCTTGCTCAACATGTCCTATTCTTGTACACTGTTAGAAAACATGCCCATAAGAATCTATGTGCTTCAGTTGTTCACATGCTCCACTTCTATACGGTATTAGATAGTATGCCTGTAGGATTCAGACATCACTGGTTATCTGCTCAATTTTCTCTAATGTTATGTGTTAGATATCATGCCTATAGGATACAACAACATATGTTTTTACTAACTCTCATCTAGATACCATGTTTATAGGGATTCGGCTAATTAATCAATCAATCGCTTCTATTGCTTTTACCACACTGCTCATCTAGATATCATGACTCTATGACCTTAATCAACTAAGCAATTACTTTGTTTCTTCATTGAATTAATACACTTAGATGACATGCCTATAGGGATAAAGTATCATAAAATCAATTTCAATTGTCAATCGTTAGAAATCCTGCCTATAAGATATTGTTACTCGTCTTAGAAAGCATGACTATAAATCAACATCGTTAATCTTGGGCTTTCGAACAGTCTTATTGCCTCGCTGCACGAATAATATAGATGCCATGCCTATATTTAAGTAATACTTTTAATCTGAAAATTTATTAGCCTAAAATTGCAATGCTACAAGTACAATGTTCGAAATCAGAATCACCTAGAGACCATGCCTATACGACCTAACGACTATAATGCTTCTTAATCCTGAAATTGTCTACTGCCTAATCTGCAGACGTGCATTTATTGTTTATGTGAGGAGGCTAACTTGAGCCCTTCATGTTCTTTATGTGAAGTCCAATATGTTCTGAATGTATGCAAGTTTTATCATTTCTGAGCATCCTAAGTAGAGTATAGAACCACCCAAATAGTAGGTCCAAAGACTCCTGGACCATAGGCATGGGACGGGTAGTGCACGCGTAGGACACAACCTAGAATTGAATTAAAGTGCCTTTAAGTAAACAACTTTAACTTAGTAATCGGGTGGAAGGAGATGATAGTCTGTGCCAGCTGAACAATATGAGCAACCCCTACCTCAAGGAAGTTGCGAAGTATTACTGATGTTGCTCTAGGTGACCCTTTAGGATAAAAACATGGGACCCCCCCCCCTTCTTTATATGTTTATTGTTGGAACATAGTCGTCAAATATAGAATAATTAAGTTGTATATTGCAACCTCTAAAGACTTGTACTAATTATCCATATAGTCTAATTATTTCCTGATTTTCTTTGCATGTGTTCATAATAAAACCTTTAAATTCCTTGTCTTACCCTTACTTATATGATCACTTAGGACTATTGTAATCCGAAAATCCTACATAGTTTAAACTTCTGCTGGGACACACATTTGTGGACCTCGAAGAGTGCCTAACACCTTCTCTTTGAGGTAATGTGATCCCTTACACGATCTTTGGTGACGTAGACTAGTTAAACATAGTTATTTGCGAATAGGTGCCAGAACGCACCCCAAAATCATTTGGTGGGGACTCTTCTATTTTAATACCCCCATTTATAAGAGTTGTCACATGTCGAAACCCGCTTTCGAGAGAAAAAGGGGTATGACAGCATGGCGACTCCGCTAAGGATTTACATTTAGGCTAGTACCATAACGAAGTTGACTTATGTGGCTAATTTGATGACATGTACATCCTTTATCTTATTGTTGTAAATTGCTATGACATATCTCCTACCCTTATTTCCATTTATTTGCTATGACATGAACATAATTCCCTCCGTTACTTTTTTCTTGTTTAAAACTGGTACATCATGTCTTTCCCGTCCCTAACTCCCTATTTGCTTCATTTAATTACATTCTCGCATGTTTTCATGAGTTAAACTTACTTTTCTCTTCCGTCTTTCCCTTTTTCTTTTTTCTCCAGTTTATATTGTTTATTGTTTTTACGCACTTTCATCATGTAAATATTTGGCAACATGTTATTATTTTGTATAAAGCATGCTCCCACATCATACTCCACTTGTGCTTATTATCAATATAGCAGCGCTTGATGAGTGTCTGTGTATTCCTAAAAAGCACCCTTTTAAACTTGAAAGGCCTATTTGCACTAGACTAGTCGATCAGTGGTGCAGTCGACGGTCCCGTGCCTTTCCCTCTCGAGTTGTTCACTTGAGAGTATCAGTCTAGTATGGATTGAGATGTCATTGATGCATCAACCCGCTTAGATGAACCTTGTCTGAAGTCAAACGAGATTTCCATAATCCCAAAGGACACCATCATATTATGTGCATTACTTGGAGAAAACATGTCAACATGCTGATCATTATTGCATAAATAGTCGAATCTGGAGGGGAAAGGGCTAACATTTATTTGTTTGCAAAAAATGAAGCCTGGTGGAATAACCCTGCACCGTGCGACAACAATCATGTGAGGGGGGTATTGGGTAACCTGCCATCTTTGCTGAACATTCAACCAAACAGGGAACTGATCGAGGCTGCTACCATGTTCTGGGGTGAGAAGAGAGTAATTTTTCGATTTAGCAATACAAAAATGACTGCTCTCCTGGAAGAAATAGGGCGTTTCGCCAAGTTATCATGGGATAGTCTAGGACAATCGGAGCCAGACAATCGCACTCCACGCGGTTTTCTAAAAATGTTGGATTTTAACAAGAATGATAAACCGGTCTGTCTGAAGAAATCGTACATCCCCTTTGAATTTCTCTATGAGCATTATGGGCATAGAAAATCATATTTCCTTCATCATTAAGAGCTATCCATAACCTCTTTGGGATGGGTGCACCGCGGTGCTTATGTTTTCATAGTCTATTTCTTGGGTTTGTTGGTCTTTCCAGTGCAAGGGGCGAGAATGCATACTCGCTTAGCCATGGTCGACAGGAACTTAATGGAGGGTATCGAGGGGTAGAATTACACTATCATCCCGATGATTTTAGCTGAGGTGTACCATGCTCTGGATCAGTGCAAGAATGGGTTTGAGCACTTCGACGGTAGTAATCTCTTGCTCAAGTTTGGCTACTGGAACACTTTCAGAGGGGTGATTATCGCCAGGGGCATCTACGAAGGCCACTGAATGACTACATATCGAGTCATCATCCAAAGAAGATGACATTCATCCCATACAGGTTTGCAATGCCTGGAAATGCTGTATGTTGGGGGTGTTTCTTTAGCAACCTGACAGACGAGCAAGTGCATTAGATATTTGAATGGTTTCCTAGTAGTGAGTTCATCATCAGGTCCTAAAGAACCACTCACTTAGTACTGATGGGGCTGCGAGGCATCTACCCTTATGCTCCTATAAGGGTAATGATGCAAGCTTGAAGGAAACAAGTCATAAATTTCCAGCATGGTTCAGGAGATAGGAGATAATGTTTTTAGTGCTTTCTAGACTAGATTAGATTTCGATGTAATAAGGCTTAATGCCATTAGTGACTCTATAATTATTATTTTCGATTTAGTGAAAGATTGATTTGGCTTATTTTTGCATTAATGGAGTGAGAAAACGTTGGCATGACTTTTCTCCAAGTCTATGTGTCGCTTAGGCCTACCTCAGGCACAATGAGGTCCCCAAAGTAGGACGCGAATTATTGCATAACCTTATGTGATACATGCTTAATTATTGCAAACACACTTTTACTTCGTTTTACAAACTTGGTTACCTTTGGCCTTTTTCTTTTGATTAGTCTCATTCCCAAAGGTTGGTCTGTGCATTCTAGCCTCACGGCATACCATACAATATCCAAAGGTCCTCCACTTCCTCCTCCACCTAGCGACCTGAAAGGTAGAGGCAAAGGGAATATGGATGCTCTAAGTGGTAACCAAAAAGACAATGCTACCATGGCAATGAATACTAAAACATCAGATGGAAGAAGTACGCCAGGATAGAATGAGTAGGTCTTACGTTTAGAGCAGAAAATCTTGGAGTTGCAGGGTGAGCTTGAGTAGGTCCGAAATCTAGCAAACCCTTCCCTTACTCTAAATATCCTTAACATCAACCAGCAAAACACAAACACTCAAAACTAAACACCACCGCAAAACACCCAAAACCAAAATCCACCACCTATAGCTCCACAAAATCCTCCTGCAATACACTAGTATCACAATCCTGCACCTCTTCAAAAATCATATCCCACCACAAGTGCAAACCCCTCAGCAACAACACTATTACCTGACCCAGTATCCACAAACCATGACTTATCACACTCCTCAAAATGCACCACAACTTACCTTTGATCCCCCTCAAACTTTAATTAATGATCACCCATATACCCAAGTTCTAGGAACTCATCAAGGCAACCCGATATACGTGGAAACCATACCCCATACCTCGCAACAAACCCTATACATACCGGAGACGACCGATAAGAATCTACACATTCAAAAAATAGTAGAAGAACTCAAGAAACTGACAGGGAGAGTCCAGAGTGTTGAAGGCGGGAAGGGTGTTGAATGTTTGAATTACAAAGACTTATGTATCCAACTGGATATAGAATTGCCAGAGGGTTACAAATCTCCCACGTTTGAGATATTTGATGGCACTAGTGATCCTAAGATGCATCTGAGAACCTACTGTGACAAGATTGTGGGATTGGGTAAGAATGAACAAATCCACATGAAACTGTTTATGCAAAGTATTACAGGAGACGCATCATCTTGGTGCATCAGCCAAACTCTGAAGAATTGGGTGAATTGGGTGAGCATGGCATCAGATTTCATGGACAGATTCAGATTCAATTTACAAAATGCGCCAGACATTTTCTATATATAGAACCTCAAAAAGAAGCCGACAGAAACCTTCTACGAGTATGCTACTCATTGGAGATCAGAGGCCGTCAAGGTGAGGCCGCCACTTGAAGAAGAACAAAATGAACAAGTTCTTTGTCAGAGCTCAAGATCTGCATTATTATGAAAGGTTGATGGTTATTGAGAATCACAAGTTCTCAGACATTATCAAGTTTGCAGAAAGGATAGAAGAAGGAATCAAGAGCGGGATGGTGACCAATTTCGAGGCACTACATGCCACAAACAAAGCCTTGCAATCAGGAGGTATCTCAATGAAGAAAGAAGTGGGTGCCGTGATGGCAGCCCAGGTCCCTAAGTCTCCCCTTACATACCAAACACCTTCACCCACATATCAACCCTTACCTCCAAAATCTCATTACCCTACCACTACCTGTAATACATATAATACCAAAAACTACCCAAATCCATGGACAAATTTTAACTGTAAAGCTCCTAGAAAATACACCCCAATCACTGAACCCATAGCCCAACTATATGAGAGACTAAAGGCCAGTGGTTACGTCACTCCTATTCATGGTGTTGCTGTTGAGAACCCTTCCCAGTGGGTTAACCCCACCAAAATGTGTGCCTATCATTCAAGTATGAAGGGTCATACCATTGAGGAATGCTGCATGTTGAAGGACAAGATTCAGACAGTGGTCAACACCAAGTTATACAAGAAAAGGAAGTCGCACCAAATGACCTTAAAAACCCTCTCCCAGATCATATGTGTGAGGTAGTGAATGTGATAGAAACTGATGAGGAATTGGATCAGGAGGGATCAATCGGACTTATTCGAGAGTGGGATGCTCCAAAAACATTTCATGTCTCCCTCTCGCCGATCGTGGTGAAAATCCAAGCACCTTTTGAGGTCGAGGTAGCCACGCCATTCACTGTGATTATAGCTCCAACACCGTATTATAAGTTTGATGCCGTCCCATGGGATTATGTGGCAGAGGCAAGAAGCAAAGGAAAAGACAATATGGAAGAGACATGTGTTGCACAATGTATGACCAGAACTGGCAGAGTTTATACACCTAAGAATCTTGGAAGAACAAGCAAAAAAACTACTTCTAAGCCACATGTCGTTGAGACAAACAGTGACGATCGTTGGAAGAATGTACAGGCGATGGAGTACTCTATAGTTGACCATTTGAACAAAACTCCGGCCCAAATATCCATCTTGTCGCTGTTACAAATTCAGACGCACACAAAATGTAAGGCCTCGTAAACTGTCACTTAAAACCCAGGATTTCATGGTTTCGAGGTAAGCTAATGCATTTTAGGGTTGTAGACTCGCCGTAGTACAGACTTTTAGGTGAAACAGTGCATTGGGGAGTTGAAGAAATTTCATTTGGAGAATAGAGCATTTCAACGATCCATTATGCGATCGCAGAACTACTCCGCGGACTATAGATTCGCCACGGAGTGAAGTAAAGAAATTAGCCAATTTTGGAGTGTGTTTTGCGGTCACCTATGCGACCGCATAATTGTTTCGCGGGCCGCACATCCATCACAGAACCGGCATGGAGATTTTCGAAGGGAGATTCTGTGGTCCATCCTGCAGCCACATATTGATATGCGGGCCGCAGACCTGGCCATAGACTGGACCAGCCCAGCCCAATTGGATAGTTCTGTTGTCCATTTTGCGGGCCGCCAACTTGATCTGCGGTGCACTCTGCGACCGTATAGTTGAGTTTGGAGGGTCCATTTTTCGATTTTTAAAACCCGACCCCATTTGATTAAAAGCCATTGGGTCTCATTTAGAAGAAAACATCTACCATTTTAGAGTGAGGGGAATGCTTTAGAGACAGAGGAGGAAGCCCCAAGTACTTTGTTCATCAATCCTTGCTCAATCTTTGAAATTCAACAAGTAAAACATGCAAGGTCTTCACCCAAGAGGTAAGATTCTACTCCCTAGCCCTCAATTTCGGGATTGGACTGAAAGTAGGTAATGAGAAGTGTGATTCTTGAGTATCTTTTATGCAAGCATGTACAATCAAGGTTGGTGGGAAGGTTATTGAGTTCAAATGGCTAAACATTGGGTTGTGGGTTTAAGGAATCCACCATAGGAGAACCTTGAAACCTTAGTGCACAGCACACCTAGTACATGATAAAATGCTCAAATGAAGTGAAACCACAAATATTTCCTAATTGTGGTTCAAATTTGTCATGTTTCTAATATATTGAAGTCGCTAGGATTCCCGGAGAATTATATTAATTTAAGGAATCTCAAGCGAGGTATGTTGGCTAAACTCCTCTTGTAGAAACGATTTCCATGATGTCCTCGTAAGTTGAAATTATGGTTGGCTCAATATCTTATTTCTCAGGTTTTGAGTGTCACGACCCAAACCGATGGACCGCGACGGGCACCCGGTACCTTACTCAACCGAGTACCAACGTAACGTATCTTTCTTATTACTTCATTATATACACGTGACATACGGGCCTAAAAGGCCAACATGATCATTTATAAACTCAAAACATAGGCCGACAAGGCCGTACAATCTTTCACGTACATGACATATGTCTATAAGCCTCTAAGAGTACATAATTGTCATAAAGGTCAGGACAGAGCCCTTCCATACCAAACCATACACATCTAAATAATACTGACCAAACAAGCAACTCTGGAGTAAATTCAGTGCACCAATATCTTCTGCTGAGCTGATCGCCTACTTGGAGGACTCTCGACCTGTCTATCGAGACCTGCGGTCATGAAACATAGCATCCCCAGGCAAATGGGATGTCATTACGAAATAATGTACTGAGTATGTAAGGCACTATACTGAAAGCTGAAACTGAACTGATAATATAATCACTGAAAGCAACTGGAAGTCAATGATAATCTGAAGATATGATTACCTGCTGATACTGACTCAACTCTCTCAATATATTAAGTAAAATAGTTATCCGGCCTTATAAGGCTCGATATATATATATAATTTCTCTGCCGTAGTAGGCTCGCTCATAGACGCTCGGCCATACTAGGCTCTGTATCTCGGCTAACTCGGCTCGCTCATAAGCGCTCGGCCACAGTAGGCTCGGTATATAGCTTACCATCTAATCAGAGGTTGCCCAATAGGGGCCTTCCTATCAAGTATACCTCGATGGTAATGAAAATACTATAATACTGTATATATAAATTCTCTTCCCTCGTGACTGGAAAAACAAAGAAATACTCAATTGGATATGAAGTCCCGATAAGGAAAATACTATAACTTACAAGACTGGGAAAATATACGTAAATTCCCGGATATGAATTTTTCTTTATGCCTCGTTGTCAAACTCGTGTAATTATGAGATCATGCCAAAATGAAGAAAGGGCTTAGCCTTAATATACATGGAGTAGGGATAAATCCGTATGATATCCTTGGAAAAGGTTACACCGTACTCCCTTAGAATCACAAAATGACATTGCTATTACGCAGTATAATTACGTATGAATTTCTTCACAATTTTAAGAACTGTCGTTGCTATTTTAACATAAAGTCCCATATGAACTCCAAAATCTCCTCCAAAAACGGATTTTTGATATCAATTGAACACAATTGTAAAGATGACTAACATAGTCATTCTTTCCACGTTTTTGAGGGTTAAGTGCATAGTATACTTTCATTTTTGAAATGGGAAATGAACCTTGCTGAATATTTCTTATGGAAATCTCACATTTCATATCATCTCTCTTTGTTAGAGATGTTTTTTATTTTAATGGATGTGGGACCCACTTTATAAGGCTTACTTGGCCAACAATTTCCTCCAAATATGACACCTTGTTTTGTAATTCAATAGTCATTACTTTAGACATGGGTTGCTGCCACGTTGAGGTGGATTTAATCTTATCCAAAGTTTATCCACCCATTTCCTTAATTACATGGTTAATCTTCCACCAAAAATCTACAATTAACCAAATATTCACATAATTAAGAATTATCTCAAATTACTTAAAATACTACTCACTTTTGTCATACTTTATATATCTTACTATCATGGTCATGTGGTACCTTGTATGGCACTGGTCCATAAATACCGAATATTTTAGCTCGGCCCGTATTTTATCCCAAAATGCCAAACTTCGACGAAATTCATTTTCTTCGATTCGCCTACCCTCTCACCTTCACGAATTTACTTATCCCTTGTTTAAAATAACATAATACGTATAATCTCAAACTAATCGCATTCCCGAACTTACGTCGATTAACTTACGACGAAACTTTAATGTACACAAACAATGGGGGATGCAACATCTCATTTTCGAGCTTTCATCAATTTATTTGTGGCGAAATTAAACATACGAAAATATGGGGTGTAACATCATTCCCCTCTTTGGAACATTTGTCCTCGAATGTTGACTGATGCACTTATCATTTTCATGACTTATGCCATCTAGGCAATTGTTCTGTGAATGAATCCCCAAGGCCAAGGCATTCCCCCCTTTAGGCCTCTTTTTCATACCACGACTTGTAGACGGAATCTTTCCAATCTCGTAATTGTTGCTACCTTCTATCATGTAGCCTATATGACTCTGCCTTTGTAAGTGTGCCTATGCGACTCTTGTCTTCTCTTTCCTCCAGCTTTTAGCCAATATCTAGGCTTCACTTTATTAACATATACAAAATTATGTCAAGCTGTCCCTCTGGGCATCATTATCTTTAAGCCATACTATACCATAGTTCTTACTTCGATTTATCGTTGCGGAGGTCTGCTACCAAATTCTAGCTTACTCTTGTTGCTTATCCCATATGTATAAATCTATGTCCTTTAATGCTTCCTCATTACTGTTCATCTTAAGAATGACGACCTAATCTCAGCTTATACTTTGTGACTTTTGTCCATCCATTATGATTTGCCTCAATATTGATCTATAATATACCACTGATAATTTGAAACTTCTTACGTAAAACCTTGCCACTAGGCTTATGTTGCATCGAGGAATATTTGAAGTGATTTCCGTAATCATATTTCATAGTATCTCGATGTGATTTGCCTTATGAGGGTATTCTGATCTCGTGCCGTTCACGAAATCCTTTCTCCTTCTCCCTTTCTTCTTTCTTCAAATCATTATCCAGTCAAAGGCCCAACCGTTATCTTTTATCTGTCACAATTACACCTTCATTTCACTACCAGGGCAGCATTCCATCTCTTCTAAATAATACTAGTCTTAGACTCCTTTGAGTTCATTTAGGCTATACTGAGCCTTCTATAACTTAGATAACACATCGCCTCTCATGTTTTCATGGGCTTATAGAACTGACCCATTCTCGTCACCTTCTTACTCTCCCTTTCTCATCCTTACTCCTGTCATAAAACCCTGTCGCTTTACTATACTTTAGCTTGCGACCTCTACGTATCTTTTTATACTATTCACAACCTTCTTTCAACTTGCTTGCACCATTGATTCCCTTATGTTATTTTGGAACATTAAGCGATACATCACATCTTCTCTAACTCTTCTTTACTCTCTTGACTAGATCTCTCGGTACTTAGAAACCATAGGCTGGAAGGTACACCACTGACGACGATGCTATCATTCTTGGATATTGAATCCCAGTGCTTCTAGCCTTCTATCCGAAGCATGGACTATTCACGATCTTCTACCTTTGAGTATCTTGTACGTTGTTCACCGTTACCGTACTTATCTTAAACTCTCGCATAGTATCTTCTATCTCTTTCATGACCTCCCTTCCACATAGGTATAATTCACATTCATAACTTGAAGCTCTATTATAATACTTGCACCTCTGGTGCATACACAATCCGGTGAGAGCTTAATACCGACTTTTTATAAGTTTGGTACATCTTCTAACTGGCTTCCTTATAGATCCATTATATAATATGGTTGTTGCATTATCTCTCTTGCACCTCTGATATTAAGAGTGATTCTGCCATGTTCTCAAGCGCAATTTCTATAAGATTCTAGGTCCAATAATCAGACTCCCAATTTACTTCGTTGTTGTAACTCTTTAGTTTCCTCTTCCTTCTGATCTACCTTTATGTAGGCTTAAGCTATCTTTTGATCTGTGGCTCATGGAAGTAGTTATTACTTTAGTCCTTCATGGAAGCTATGGAATATCTATGATACAATCTTATAACAATTCAATCTTTTGTCTATGACCTGGGCTCAATTCTTTTTTTAACCTATACCAGAATCTTCTACGGCTGTATGATTGTCAACATATATACCGCATGGATAATACTCCAAAATCTTAAGTACATTAATTATGTAATTATCTCTGGATCATTGATCAAATAATTCCTTTCATTCCTTCTCAACTTTCTTTAAATGGAAGCAATTGCTTTTCCTGGTCGTTCTACCTCCTTGTTGCATGCATACTTAGCTTATTCTAGTACCCACAGATATTGGAATTCCCCACAACCCATATGATCTTTAATATCACCTTTTGATTTTGATATATATGTATATATATATTTTTTCTTCTTCCCGTTCATTAACCACGATAGGTGCCACCTGGTGATGGAGTGCATGCAATGTTGTTGTGAGACTGTTGTAACATGACCATTTCCTTTTTAGGTGGTTGTGCTTGGTTAAAGCCTTTTTTCCATATTTCTTCCGCTAGTCTTTCATTTTAGTACCTAGGGAGGACCTTCTGATTTTTGCAAGGGTACGAGCTTATTACATCGTATACTCGACAGAACCTTTGATGTTCGTACTCACATATAAAATTCCTTAGTTACTTACCTCCAAACTTATATGCTTGTATGGTTGCTCCCGTACTGAAGTTTTGACAGTCTTTCCTTAACACTCATACGGTATCTTTCACTACCCCAACTCCTATCCGAATATTTCTCAAGATCACGATGTCATATCTGCGAGACTGAATTCCCCATTTTGGGGTTCACTCGTTTATCTTGCACGATCTATTGATTTGTCTGTATCCTCTTGTCTAGCCATAACTAGGCTCTTCCTGAATCAACTACTAACTACTCATTGGCTATTTCTCATATCAATATTCTTCGTAATCTTTGATGGGTTATTTCCTTCATCTTAACTTACGTCCTGCACTGGCTCTTTATCTATCAATAATATCTCATGAAGGAACCCGTACCTACTCTCCTCAACGCCGTGTTTGCATAATGTTTTGGAATTATAGCGTATATGCATGACTTGAATAAGCGAAATCTTATTCCTTTCTCATTCTTATCACATTCTTCCTTTACCATTTCCATAGTTAGTAGAACCACTTAATTCTGACCTAATGCCACATAACTCCATATTCCCCTCTTTAGGAGAGTACTTAAGATTTAGCGCTACGACGATCTACCCATAGATGTTTTACCTCTTTATCTTTGGTGTCCTTTCACATCATCGATGACCCTTACTTGCCTTGCGGTAATCCTTCTGTGCCAAGGATAACAAAATTCCTTACTCACGAGGGAGACACCTAGTGTAAC
>AWOL01S0008822.1:0-13386 GCA_000715115.1 Nicotiana otophora
CTTGAGCCTTTGAAATCCCAACTCACACTCATCTGACCAGCTGAATGGAGCATTTTTCTGGGTGAGTCTGGTCAATGGGGTTTCTATCTCGCGGATGTAAATTTCCTCTAACCACTCTGAGCAATAAGTAACTACTAGTGGAATGAATTGTACTTACTTGGTCAACCTGTCCATAATGACCCATACTGCGTCAAACATTCTCTGGGTCCGTGGAATTCCAACAACAAAATCCATAGTTATACGCTCCCACTTGCACTCAGGAATTTCTAACTTCTGAAGAAAACCACCAGGTCTTTGATGCTCGTACTTGACTTGTTGATAATTTAGACACCGAGCTACATATGCAACTATATCCTTCTTCATTCTCCTCCACCAATAATGTTGCCGAAAATCATGATACATTTTGGCGGCACCCGGATGAAGTATAATACCGAAAACTATGGGCCTCTTCAAGAATTAATTCATGAAGCCCAACCACATTACGCACACAAATATGACCTTGAATCCGTAGAACTCCATCATCCCCCACAGCAACCTGTTTGGCACCACCGTGACGCCTGGTGTCCTTAAAGACAAGAAAATGAGGATTATCATATTGTCGCTCTCTTATGTGCTCACACAAGGAAGACCGAGCGACTGTGCAAGCTATAACCCGACTGGGCTCTAACAATTCTAACCTCATGAGTCGATTGGCCAAAGTCTGAACATCTGTAGCTAGCAGCCTTTCACTAACCGGAATATACGCAAGGTTGCCCATACTCATAGCCTTTCTACTCAAAGCATCGGCCACCACATTGGCCTTTCCGGAGTAATACAAAATGTTGATATCATAGTCTTTCAACAGCTCCAACCATCTTCTCTGCCTCAAATTGAGATCTTTTTGTTTGAACAGATACTGTAGACTATGATGATCAGTGAATACCTCACAAGAAACACCGCAAAGGTAGTGCCTCCAAATCTTCAGAACATGAATAATGCCTGCCAATTCTAAGTCATGAATAGGGTAATTCTTCTCATGAACTTTCAACTATCGCGAAGCATATGCAATCACCCTGCCATCTTGCATTAATACTGCACCGAGCCCAATGCGAGATGTATCACAATACACCATATAAGATCCTGAACCTGTGGGCAACACCAACATTAGCTCTGTAGTTAAAGTAGTCTTGAGCTTTTGAAAGCTCAACTCACACTCGTCTGACCATCTGAATGGAGCATTTTCCTTTGTTAGTATGGTCAATGGGGTTGCTATGGATGAAACCCCTCCACAAACCGGCGATAACAACCTACCAGACCTAGGAAACTCCAGATCTCTATTGCTGAAGTAGGTCTAGGCCAGTTCTGAACTGCTTCAATCTTCTAAGGGTCCATTTTTATTATCTGCCCATCTGAGGATGAAATGATATACTCAACTCAACCCGCGTTCCTAACTCACACTTTACAAACCTCCAGAAGTGCGAGGTGAATTGCGTACCTCAATCAAAAATGATAGACACGGGCACACCGTGAGGTCGGGAAATCTCGTGGATGTAAATTTCCTCTAACCACTCTGAGCAATAAGTAACTACTAGTGGAATGAATTGTACTAACTTGGTCAACCTGTCCATAATGACCCATACTGCGTCGAACATTCTCTGGGTCCGTGGAATTCCAACAACAAAATCCATAGTTATACGCTCCCACTTCCACTCAGGAATTTCTAACTTCTGAAGCAAACCACCAGGTCTTTGATGCTCGTACTTGACTTGTTGACAATTTAGACACAGATCTACATATGCAACTATATCCTTCTTCATTATCCTCCACCAATAATATTGCCGCAAATCATGATACATTTTGGCGGCACCCGGATAAATTAGAATACCGAAAACTATGGGCCTCTTCAAGAATTAATTCATGAAGACCATCCACATTAGGAACACAAATATGACCATGTATCCATAAAACTCCATCATCCCCCACAGAAAACTGCTTGGCACCACCGTGATGCATGGTGTCCTTAAGGACAAACAAATGAGGATCATCATACTATCGATCTCTGATGCGCTCGCACTAGGAAGACCGAGCGACTGTGCAAGGTATAACCCGACTGGACTCTGAAACATCTAACCTCACGAGTTGATTGGCCATAGTCTAAACATCTGTCGGTAGCAGCCTCTCACCAACCAGAATATACGCAAGGCTGCCCATACTCACATCCTTTCTACCCAAAGCATCGGCCACCACATTGGCCTTTCCGGAGTAATACAAAATGTTGATATCATAGTCTTTCAACAGCTCCAACCATCTTCTCTACCTCGAATTGAGATCTTTTTGTTTGAAAATATACTGTAGACTACGATGATTAGTGAATACCTCACACGAAACACCGCAAAGGTAGTGCCTCCAAATCTTCAGTGCATGAACAATGACTGCCAATTCTAAGTCATGAACTGGGTAATTCTTCTCATGAACTTTCCCCTGTCGCGACGCATATGCAATCACCCTGCCATTTTGTATTAATACTACAGTGAGCGCAATGCGAGATGTATCACAATACACCGTATAAGATCCTGAACCTGTGGGCAATACCAACATTAGCTCTGTAGTTAAAGTAATCTTGAGCTTTTGAAAGCTCAACTCACACTCGTCTGACCATCTGAATGAAGCATTGTTTTGGGTCAGTCTGGTCAATGGGGTTGCTATGGATGAAAACCCTTCCACAATCCGGCGATAATAACTTGCCAGACCAAGGAAACTCCAGATCTCTGTTGCTGAAGTGGGTCTAGGCCAGTTCTGAACTGCTTCAATCTTCTTAGGGTCCACTTTTATTGTCTGCCCATCTGAGGATGAAATGATATACTCAACTCAACCCGCATGCTAACTCATACTGTACAGTCCTCCAGAAGTGCGAGGTGAACTGCGTACCTCAATCAAAAATGATAGACACGGGCACACCGTGAAGTCGGGAAATCTCTCGGATGTAAATCTCCGCTAACCACTCTGAAGAATTGGTAACTAATAGTGGAATGAAATGTGCTGACTTGGTCAACCTGTCCATAATGACCCATACTGCATCGAACATTCTTTGGGTCCATGGAATTCCAACAACAAAATCCATAGTTATACGCTCCAACTTCCACTCAGGAATTTCTAACTTCTTAAGCAAACCACTAGGTCTCTAATGCTCGTACTTGACTTGCTGACAATTTAGACACCGAGCTACATATGCAACTATATCCTTCTTCATTCTCCTCCACTAATAATGTTGTCGCAAATCATGTTACATTTTGGCGGCACTCGGGTGAATTAAAATACCGGAAATTGTGGGCCTCTACAAGAATTAATTCATGAAGCCCATCCATATTAGGCAGACAAATATGACCATGCATCCGTAGAACTCCATCATACCCCACAGCAACCTGCTTGGCACAACCGTGACGCATGGTGTCCCTAAGGACAAGAAAATAAGGATCATCATACTGTCGCTCTCTGATGCGCTCACACAAGGAAGACCGAGCGACTGTGCAAGTTATAACCCGACTGGGATCTGAAACATCTAACCTCACGAGTTGATTAGCCAAAGTCTGAATATCTGTAGGTAGCAGCCTCTCACCAACCAGAATATACGCAAGGCTTCCCATACTCACATCCTTTCTACCGGAAGCATTGGCCACCATATTGGCCTTGCCGGGGTGATACAAAATGGTTATATCATAGTCTTTCAATAGCTCCAACCATCTTCTCTGCCTCAAATTGAGATCTTTGTGTTTGAACATATACTGTAGACTACGATGCTCAGTGAATACCTCACACAAAATACCGTAAAGGTAGTGCCTCCAAATCTTCAGCGCATAAACAATGACTGCCAATTCTAAGTCATGAACATGTTAATTCTTCTCATGAACTTTCAACTGCTGCGACACATATGCAATAACCCTGCCATCTAGCATTAATACTGCACTGAGCCCAATGTGAGATGTATCACAATACACCGTATAAAATAATGAACTTGTGGGCAATACCAACATTGGCTTCGTAGTTAAAGTAATCTTGAGCTTCTGAAATATCAACTCACACTCGTCTTACCATCTGAATGGAGCATTTGTCTGGGTCAGTCTGGTCAATGGGGTTGCTATGGATGAAACCCCTCCATGAACCGGCGATAATAACCTGCCAGACCCAGGAAACTCTGGATCTCGGTTGTTGAAGTGGGTCTAGGCCAGTTCTGAATTGCTTCAATATTCTGAGGGTCTACTTTTATGCCTTCTTCCGATACAACATGCCCCATAAAGGCAACTGATTCTAACCAAAACTCGCATTTTGAAAATTTGGCATATAACTGACTATTCCTCAAAGTCTGAACCACAATCTGAAGATGTTACTCATGCTCCTCTCGACTGCTGGAGTAAATCAAGATATCATCAATGAATACAACCACAAAAGAATCCAAATAGGTCTTGAACACTCGGTTCATCAAATCCATAAATGTTGTTGGGCATTTGTTAGCCCAAATGACATCACTAGGAATTCATAATGCCCATATCGAGTCCGAAAAGCTTTCTTAGGGACATCAGATGCCCTAATCTTCAACTGATGGTAACCAGACCTCAAATCGCTCTTTGAAAACAGCTTAGCACCCTGAAGCTGATCAAATAAGTCATCAATTCTTGGCAACGGATACTTTTTCTTGATAGTATCCTTGTTCAACTGTCGATAATCTATACACATCCGCATTGAACCATCTTTCTTCTTTACATATAACACTGGTATACCCTAGGGCGAGACGCTAGGTTTAATGAATCCCTGATCAATCAAGTCTTGTAACTGCTCTTTCAATTCCTTTAACTCTGGCGGGGCCATACGATATGGTGGAATAGAAATGGGCTGGTTGCCCGGAGCCAAATCAATATAGAAGTCAATATCTCTATCAAGTGGCATCCCCAGAAAATCTGCAAGAAATACATCTGGAAACTCACGAACAACTAGGACTGAATCCATAGGAGCAACTTCCGCATTGGGATCATGAATATAAGCCAAATAAGCTAGACACCCCTTCTCGACCATACGCCAAGCTTTCACATAAAATATAACCATACTGCTAGAGTGGCCATGAGTCCCTTTCTACTCTAATCGAGGCAACCTCGGCATGGCTAAGGTCACCGTCTTGGCGCGACAATCCAATATAGCATGATAAGGTGACAACCCATCTATACCCAAGATAACATCAAAATTTACCATATCTAGAAGTAGAAGATCTACGCTAGTCTCAAGACTCCAATAGTAACCACACACAAACGATAGACACAATCTACAACGATAGAATCTCCTACTGACGTGGACACGTACACAGAAGCACTCAAAGAATCACGAGGCACAACAAAATATGAAGCAAAGTAGGAGGACACATAGAAATAAGTCGATCCCAGATCAAATAGAACTGAGGCATCTCTATGGCAAGCTTAAACAATACCTTTAATTATGGCGTTGGATGACTCTGCCTTAGGCCTAGCTGGGAAAGCATAAAATCGGGGCTGGGTCCCACCACTCTGAACTACATCTCTAGGACAGACCCTAGCTGGCTGGCCTCCACCTCTAACAGTATGACCTCCACATTTAGCTACTTGACCCCTGCCCCTAGACTGAAATGTGATATGCAACGAATGAATATGACTGAGTATGAAAATACAATTTAAACATATAATTCGATAGCATAAATGACCTCAGTGGGTCCTAATAATACCAGCATTTGCCTAAGCATGATTTCTAACATGCGTCACAGCTCAGTTTCTCTAACACATGAAAATAAATGGAAAATACAAGTCAATTAACTACACAGCTCTACGGAAATCGACCGAGTATCAATTTCTATGGTGCACACCCACACGCCCATGACCTAGCATGTGTGTCACCTCCAAACAACTCATATAACACGTATAAGCAAGATTCATACCCTCAGCTCCATGTTTAGAAGTGTTACTTACCTCGAACAAGCCAAAACCAATACCGAGCAAGCCAAGCAATGCTCAAAAATGCCATCCCGCGCGTACCGACCTCCGAAAGGCTCGAAACTAACCAAAAGCAACTCAAATACATCAAGTAATGCCAAAGGAAACAAACCCAATCGATAAAGCTCGAATCTTTAATCAAAATCCCAAAATTAACCCAAAAGTCCAACGCGGTCTCGTGCCTTAAAATTCGATGAAACTTATAAAATCTGACAACCAATTCAATTACGAGTCCAACCATACTAGTTCCACCCAATTCCGACTCCAAATCGATGTTCAAAACTCAAAACCTCAATCTATGAAACTTTAGGCTAAAACCCTCAATTTCTCTTTAAAATTCATAATCCAATTGCCAAAAACAAAGATAGAATCGCGAAATATAATCAAAACCGAGTATAAAATAGTTACCCCAATCCTTGTGATGAAAATCGCCTCCAAAATTGCTCAAATCCGAGCTCCCCATCTCAAAATGTGAATAAAATAGCTAAGCCCTAGATATATAGCTTCTGCCCAGGTATCGTCGCACCTGCGACCCACTTAGCCATTTTTGCAGCGTCGCTTTTGCGCCAAAAGTTTTGCTCCTGTGAATGATCACTGGTAACCTGCCCTCGCACTTGCGGCTTAAAGTCTGCTTCTGCGATCAGGCAGGTGCGAGTCAAAAATGCGCTTTTGCGCTGCCATCGCCTCCGCGTTCCCAGCACTACAACTGTGATCGCGCAGGTGCGGAAAATAACCTCGCACCTGCAACACTGCCATGGTCCTGTCACGTCGCTTCAGTGGCCACTTCCTCACTTGTGCGACGTCGCACCTGCGCCAAACATTTCGCAGGTGCGATCACACCAGGACTGCTCAAAAACCAACCTAACAAAATTGATCCAAACAATCTGAAACTCTTCCGAGCTACTCGAGACCCCGTCTGAATATACGAACAAGTACTATAACATAATGTAGACCTACTTGAGGCCCCAAATCCCGCATAACAACATCGAAACGACGAATCGCACCGCAATTCAAACTTAAATGAACTTTCAACTTCCAAAACTCATGCCGAAACATATCGAGTCAACTTGGAATTAACTCAAATTTTGCACAAATGTCCCAAATTGAATAACAAAGCTTTTCTAATTCCCGAAATCACAATCCAAACACGATATCATCAAAGTCAACTCCCAGTCAAACTTATGAACTTTTCAAGCCTTCAAATTTCCAACTTTCGCCAATTAGTGCCAAATGCTTTTAGAAATATCCAAATGCAAATCCAAGTAGATTCCCGAGTCCAAAATCACCATACGGACCCAACGGAACCATCAAAACTCCGTTTCAGGGTCAAATTCACAAAAGTCAAACTTAATCACCTCTTCCAACTTAAAGCTTCAATCATGAAATTCATTCTTTCAAATCGATTCTGAATAACCTGAAAACCAAAATTGACAATTCACACAAGTCATAATACATCATACTGAGCTACTCATGCCCTCAAACTACTGAGCGGAGTGCAAATGCTCGAAATGACTAGTTGGGTCGTTACAGCTCACCATCCCCACCTCCATTGAACCTTCACTTCCAAAACCAACCACCCATGCATCTGTGCCTACTTCGGAAAATACCTCTAAGTCAACCAAGATCAAGGCTACCCCAAGAAAATCTATCAAGAGTGTCAAGGTAGTGTCTGATGCTACTGCTCAAGTAGACACGGTGGTCAAGGAAGCTATGGTTCAGGGGGAATTAGTGTCAGTCACTACAAGTTAGGTACAACTCCCTCTTTCAAAATTAGATGTTCTGGTATCTGCTATAGATGATGCACCCTTAGACACTCTTCCAACCACAAGTTATAAACCATAAGTAGAGGAACTCACTGTAGAAAATAGTGCATGAACTTAGGAGAAAGAGTTAGATACCACTACTGTGGTGCATGTGGTTGAGGGGAAGGGAGTAAAGAACCAATGCAAAAGGAGGCATCTGATGGTCTTTCATTCAGTTGGACAGAGGATGAGGATGATAATGGGGGTGAAAAGGAAGTAGGAGTTGTGGGAAGTCTTGAGGAATATACTACTCAAAAATAGCTAATAAATAGGAAAAGAGTGAGAATGAGGGAGATTCTGGTGAAGAGAATGAGAGTGAGACAGAAGATAGGATAGGTGAAGAAGTGGATGATTCTGTAGGACAAGAAAAGAATAGTGAAGAAGAAGGTAATTCTGAGAGTGAATGCGATGATCAAGAAAAGGCAAGTGAGAGTGAAGGAGATGATAAAGAATGTGAGGAAGAGAATGAGAATATGTGTGAGGAATCTGAAGGCTCTATGACCATTGGGAACACTGTCATAGTTCTTTTAGAAGAAGCAAGTGGAGAGAAAATGATTGAAGAACCTCGGACCTTGTTAACTCCTTTCAGTGGAGATGAGGAAGTCAGTAGTGATGAAGAAGACTTGCCCTTGTCTGAGGTAGGGAAGAAACCCAGGAAGACTCATGTGAAAGCAACAAAGTCTGCAGTCCCAACAAGAAAAGAAGTGGCTCCTCCTGCCAGGACTCCTATTACAAGGAGTAAAAGAAAGGTTATTGATGAACAAATCATTAAGAAGTCTAGAGGTGCCAAGAAGCCAAGGAAGCAAGTTTCAGTTGTGGAACATGTTGTTGAGTTGAATGGAGAAGATGAGTCTGAGTTTGCTTTGCCAGAAAAGTACGCTACACAAAAGAGAAAGGTTGCCAAAGCTACAAAAAAATTGCTACCCCATCTACAAGGGTCAGTACAGAAAAAACGAGAAAGAATATACAAGCTGTAGTTGATAGACTCACAGAGTTTAGGAACAGAAAAATGCTTAATGGGAAGATTCTTGCAATAACTCATGAAAAATATATGGCTCAACTGGTTGAAAAACTTGAGCTATAGGGATGGAAACACATGTTCATCAAAGCCTTCCCTCTTGTATGTGTTCCTGTTGTGGTGGATTTCTATGCAAACTTCCAATTTGATGGAAAGGTGGTCAAAAGTAAGGTAAGGGGGTTTGAAATGGAGTTTGATGCTGAGGAACTGGGGATGCTTCTGAATATTTCCTCTTTAAGATTTGACAATTACCTGAAGAAAAAGTGACCCGCCATAGACAATGATGACACAGAAATTGTGATCATAAGGAAGCTCTCCCAAAAGTTTGAACTGGATGCTTCCGAGAAGGTGTACAAGACTGATATGACCCCCTTCCACAAGTTGTTGTATTACTTTGTAAGTTCCTGCATGCTACAGAGACCTGAGAGAAGGCATGAAGCTACCCTGTTGGATATGGCTGTAATGGAACTGCTTGACACTGGTAGACCTATCAATCTCCCTAGTCTGATGATTCGGCATATGGCAAGAGTTGCAGACACTTCCAAGCCTAAGCATGTTATGCCTTTAGGCTTCATGTTGACTGAGTTGTTTGACAAGCTCGACATTGCCTTTCCTGAGATTAGTATGGAAATCACAATGATGTATTGGATATTGTTACCCTCAAGCAATGTGGCTATGAGGAGATCAAGGCTAGGGGATCAATAGGATCTACTATCTACCTAGAAGTTGTCGCGAAGCAAAATTTCACTAGTCATGATGGCACCTAACCCAACCCGTTAGGTAAGCCAATATTCATCTATCCAATTCCAATGAAATTAATTAAAATAAAATATCTAAAACCAATACATCTCCCAAGAACTGGTAGTACAAATCATGAGCTTCTAAGAATAGAGTGTACAAAGTGGAAATGAAATAAATACATAGTCTGTTTGAATAATATATAAACAGAGCTTTTATAAATCTAAGGCTACCCTGAACAAGAGGCAGCTACAACAGGAACGCAGGTACATCTTCATATCCCGCAAACATCGAGCACAGCAACAATGACAGCCAATATCTGCACGCAATATGCAGAAGTGTAGTATAAGTACAACCGACCACATGTACTGAGTAAGTAACAAACCTAGCCGTAGGTTGAAAGCAGTGACGAGGTTCTACCAAGGTCGGGTCCAAAACCACTAGTCCACAACAGTCCATAACAATATAAAGCAAATAGTATCAGAAGAAACACAGAGATAAAAAATTTCAGATGAAACATGATTTCAAAAATAATAGTTCTTCCTTTCAAATACATTAGTGAAACCCCAAATCATTTGCCGAAGTTGCCAAAAATATGAATAATTTGAGAACACTAATTCTTCCAAAAATTATTTCAATAGTAAATAAAATATCTCATTTTCTTTCCCAGATAACCAGTGTAAAACAAATGCATCACTATGCACATCTGTCAACATGTGTGAAAAATTATGAATAATGTGATACCGTACAGCATGAGGAAAACACATCTCTATGCATATATGTCATGTGTGCATGTCAATGCAATGTATCTCAGATATTGCACTCATGTACTCACAGTCTCAGAGTACTCAATCTCATTGTCTCGCATTCTTTCTCACTGTGCTCACAACACTCAATCACTCAGCGCTATACAATACCTGCAGCAGCGTGCAGCCCGATCCCTGTTTATAGTCGACTGCGCTCACTAGGGGTGTACAGACTCATGAGGGGCTCCTACAGCCCAAGCACTATAAGCACGGACAACTCACATGCTATAATATCATATCTGGATCCGCACGGATAACTCACATGCTATAATAATATCTGGATCCACACGGCCAACTCACGTGCTATAATAATATCTGGATCCGCACGACCAACTCATGTGCTATAATAATATCTGGATCCGCACGACCAACTCATGTGCTATAATAATATCTAGATCTGCACGGCCAACTCACGTGCAATAGTATAATATATAGATTCGCAGGGCCAACTCACGTGCAATAGTATAATATATATAAAGCCAACACAGTCTGTTGCGGCGTGCAGTCCAATCCCAAAAATATCCTCACAATCAGGCCATCGGCCTCCCTCAGTCATCAATCTCTCTAGTTTCTCTTTCATAGGCTCACAATGTCATGAGAATAGCCCAATCATGATGATATGATGTATCAATAAATAATAATAGAGACTGAGATATGATATGCAATGAAATGAACTGAGATATGATGAAATGAACTAAGACTGAACCCCCATTCAACCGCGAGTCCAACCATACCAAAATTACTCAAATCCGACCACAACTCGGCCTTCAATTCCTCAATTTAAACTAAGAGGGCTTTCAAACTTTTCCAACTTAATTCACCAATTAAATGATAAAAACAACCATAGATTTGGGTAATTTAACCAATATTGAGTTAAGAACACTTACCTCATTGTTTTCTCTGAACATCGCCCCAAAATCGCCTTAATCCGAGCTCCAAATCGTTAAAAATCCCATTTTCTGAACTTAAACTTTCTGCCCAGGTCTCTCTTCTTCGCGAACGCGACCGTGGCTTCGCAAACGCGAAGCTTTGCAAATCTTACCCTTCGCGAACGCGACCACGGCTTCGTGAATGCGAAGCTTTACCAGCTCAGACCTTCCCGAACGTGACCGCCACCTCGCGAACGCGTAGAACAAGAACCCAGGGTCTCCAATCGCCTCACTCCTCTTCGCGAATGCGACACCTCTCATGCGTTCGCGATGCACACACAGACAATACCTTCGCGTTCGCGTCCTCCCCTTTGCGAACGCGAAGAACAAAACCTCACACTAAAAAAATACTCTTCGCGAACGCGAGGGCCCACTCGCGAACGCGAAAAAGAAAATCAAAAAAATGCAGCAACAGATATCAGCAATCTCACCAAGGGCAAAAATGATCCGTTAATCCCCCGGAACTCATCTGAGCCCCTCGGGACCTCAACCAAATATACCTACAAGTCCTAAAATACTATACGGAGCTATTGGAATCATCAAAATTCGAATCTGAGGTCGTTTACACATAAGTCCGTATCCGGTCATTATTTTAACTTAAGCTTTAAACCTTGGAACTAAGTGTTCCAATTCCTTCAAAAACCTCACTAGACCTAAACCAATTACCCCGGCAATTCACACAACAACTGTAAAGTACAATTTGAGAAGTAAATGGGGAAACGGGATTGTAGTACTCAAAACGACCGGTCGGGTCGTTACATTCTCCCCCACTTAAACATACGTTCGTCCTCGAACATGCCAAGAGTTGTTTCCAAGACATCAAATCACGGTTCCATATTACCACACACGTACTCGAAGGTGAACCCACATCACCCTATTCCATATAGGCTTGACTACATAATACAACGGAAAATCATTAATTTAACCTTAACCCATAAACCTTGGAGTTTAATTTCTAACCTTTAGAATTTCGTTTAAGATACAAATCTTACATTTACACATCGTATAAGTCCGAACAAGTTGCATCGAGCTATGACTATAACCCCGGATATAATCAACCAACATATTACACAACTCGCATGCTCGTAGCATCATTCATGATCGCAGTGACTACTCCAAAACCACCCACATACTAGTACTAAACCCATATCGAACCAAATCTTATCCCAAAACCTTCGTACACTGTTGATAATAAACAAAAACACGCAGAATCTCGTAACCCCTTATCAGACCAACAAGTCATAGAGATCTCTCGCCCCAACCAAAACCATAATCACTTTCTAAGCTTCTTTCAATATTATACTCCCGAATATACATAAATTAAACCTGATAGTACCCATTCCAGGTCCAATGACCTTATATTACTAAACATAATTGTTCCACAGACTTATCGCACCAATATAACTCGGAGCCATAACTCGTGCCATCCGTGCACTAATACGCAATAATTCAAATGTACTAAGTCATGAAAAATGACTCAAATGAGAGAACTGCCCCGCCAGATTAACAAGTACCTCTGCAACGAAACGCTAAAAATTCATCATACACCGTAGAACGAGTGATAACACGAGGCTCATATTATATACCCCAAGCCACCTTGCTCCAAATTAATAACGATGGAGAGGCAATTGACAAAAATACCACACAAAACCTGAAAGGACATAACCATTACGCTATCGATCATGTAATACCCAAATACTCATCACACACAAATTCCGCTATAAAGCTCAAATAGAACCGCACCATCTGTGCACATAACCAATTAATCACAACTCCTCGTAGAATAAAGGAGTAACTCACAGATCATTTGAGAACAAGAATAAACTCAACATCAACCGAATGACACATCCCTCAATAATAGCAGTATGGAACCAACCATTCTGGCTCGGTGTAGAATACACATCTTAATTGTGCCTATCAATGGACCCACAAATCAATTCTGGTCACCCACAGTAGATACATAACCCTCCAAAAATTCACCGCGACTAATTCATAATACATCCTATCATCTGACTAGCTTCGGCCACGACTTCACAGTCCGCAACCATGTACAATCTGCTCCTGAAACTCCTAAATTCCAAATTCATAGAACACGTAAATCACCAT